>JAODAL010001345.1:0-235969 GCA_025379985.1 Phyllomedusa bahiana | reverse complement strand
GACGCATCAAAAGGGGCAAAGTTGGCCTAAAAATAGCTCCCTGCGTCCGACAGGGGATTGGGGGCGTGAGGCGAATTTACGCCAGAAATCAGGTGGAAATCCCGTTCATACATGTCGCCCCATGTGTCTGTGGAGCTTTGACTATACTAATAGAACAGATCAGGGGGGCATGTGAACGGTTCATATCCCTCCCTGCTCTGCTATATTAGTGACACAGTGTGATTATAGCAACTCATTTCACAGCTGCCCTGTGTCTGTTCTGACAGGGTTTGTTTGTTGTTGCTTGAGATGTCCATGGAGATGTGTATGCTAAACATGGGGTATAGGAACACTTACATCCCCCCCTGCTCTGCTATTAGCATACACAGCTTCCAAGACCTTTCCACACGCCTAGATCAGCCCTCTCCCTCTGTCTCCTGGACTTGTGGGAGGAAGCAGCAAGAGCTCGGCCACAGCAGCCGCACAGTGCAGCTGATCCAGCAGTGAGCAGCAGATCTAGGCAGGCACAAACAGGGTTAACTCTGGCAGCAAACCCCTTTAAGATTAGCTTTTTATACCGTTGAAAACATATATATAGTTGAAAACAGCAGTTTACATACACTATATTAAAAGAAACATCTGCATGTCTTTGTCACTATCTGACATGAAATCAGAATAAACCTTACCCATTTTAGGTCAATTAGGAACCAAATTTATATTTGCCAAATGCCAGAATAATGAGAAGTCAAAAGTTTACATACATTTCATTAGTATTCGGTAGCATTGCCCTTAAACTGTATGACTTAGGTCAAACGTTTTGGATATCCTTCCACAAGCTTCAGAATAGATTGTAGGAATCTTGGCCCATTCCTCCTGACTGAACTGGTGTAACTGAGCCATGTTTATAGGTCACATTGCTTGTGCCTGCCTTCTCAGATTTGCCCATACATTTTCAATAGGATTGAGATCAGGGCTTTGTGATAGCCACTCCAAAACATTGACTTGGTTCTCCTTAAGTCACTTTATAACCAGTTTGGCAGTATGCCTTGGTTCATTGTCCACCTGGAAGACCTATTTCTGTCCACAATTTAACTTCCTGGCTGATGTCTTGAGATGTTGCTTCAGTATTGCCACATAATTTTCTTTCCTTATGATGCCATCTATATTGTGAAGTGCACCAGTCCCTCCTGCAGCAAAACAACACCACAACATGATACTGCCTGTGTTTCACAGTTCTTATGGTGTTCTTTAGGCTTTAGGCTTCTTTAGTCACTGCCGTAGACCTGCCGAAAGCCTGCATAGGAAGTGGAAGCCTGAAGCAGCTGTGAAGAGTGATAACAGCTAAAAAGGACAACGCCTAAAATGCTAGAGAATGGATGCATATGATCTATACTGCAAGAATACAATTCATATATAATTGCTATTGTCATATCTAAGCCCCTATGCCCGAAATGAGAAATAATGAATAAGAAAGAGGAAAAGAACTTAAAGGGGTTGTCTCCCCTTTTTATGTTAAAGATCTTGCAAAAACAAGTCACTTTGCAATATGAGTCTATTAGCAGTGTCCTACTTATTCCTAAATATCCCCTCTTGTATGGGCTGCATCAGGCTCCTCAGGTCGCTATAGCTACAGACCTGTTTGATCTCTCATGATAGGCTACCAGCACTGGTTGCTATAGATACAGACCTGTTTGATCTCTCCTGATAGGCTGTCAGCACTAGTTGCTATAGCTACAGACCTGGCTTCTACTGCAGCCTAGTAGAAGCCAGTAAACATGCCCCTGAATTCAAAGTGAATCAATGTAGTGAGACAACCCCTTTAAGTGCATTTCAAAATGCTACAAAATGAGTGCAAATGATTTATACTGCAAGAGTAAAGTTTATAAGTAATTGCTATTGAAATAATAAACCAGAGGAGTACTGAATGAATGAAAAGCAGAATTTGGGGTGCATTCAGAAACTCAAAAGCTATTGGGATAGATTTTAACATTATACCACCCCTCCCCTGATAATCACTTAATGCTAGAGAATGGGTGACTGATTAGAGATGGGCGAATTGATTCTAATGAAGTGGAATTCGTTTAGAATTTCAGGAAAACTTCGGTTCGGAACGAAGTCGAAGTTTGGGGTACTCCGCATGAACGAAGCGTGCTTTTGATTGATAAAATGGCTGCGAGCACATGGCGTTACATGGGGGCCCAAAACACTCTGGGAGGAAGAAGGGCATAGCTGCATGACATGTGCAGAGGTGGAAGCCAATCAGAGACCCGGGGGGATTCTGTGACGTCACCGCCACTATATAAGTCCGGGTGCGACGCTGGGAGCTCATACCGTCTCCCCTGTACTGATTAGGGAAGGTGCTGCCGCGGCTGCTTGTGATAGCTGATGTAAAGAAACTCATTTTTATCAGCGATTTTTGGGGGGTCACAGCTTGTCTTTAGAGAATGCTTCTCTTACGTTTTTAATTCTGATTTTGTGGGGGGATTAGTACTGAAGTCCAGTGTGCTTCCAATGCAGCTGGATATACATTTTAATGTATCTGCTCACAGCACATTGAATATCCAAGGTGATCTAAGCCAGTTTTCCCGTTGATTCATTTAAAGAAACAGCGTTTTTAAAATCCAAATTTCCACTTCATTTTTGGTTGCTCATTTCTTTTGCGCAATTTTACATCCAGGGGGTTTAAATTTAAACGTTGTTCTGCTGTTGTGGTCACTAAAAAAACATTTTTTTTTCACCGCCAAAAAGAAATTTTGCCTGTAGGCATAATTTTACAACCAAAGGTAAATTACAAGTTTTTCTGTTGTTGTGTACTGTAAAATACACGCCATTGTAACACGCTAAAAAAAGCAGTCTATTTTTGGTTGCTCATATTCTTTTTCGCATATTTAGATCCATGGTTAATTAAGCGTTGTTCTGCTTTTGTGCGGTCCTAAAAGAAACATTCTTTTTCAACACTGGCCAAAAAGAAATACTTGCCTGGAGCGAATGATTCACACTGAATGTTAATACAAGTTTTTCTGTTGTTCTGTACCGTAAAAAATACACCCATTTTAACACGCTACAAAGCTGGTAATTTTGGTTGCTCATGTTCTTTTGCGCACTATGATCCAGGGTGTTAATTAAGCGATGTTTCTGCTGTAGTGGTCACTTAAAAGAAACATTCTTTATTCACCGCACAAAAGAAGACTTTTGGCCTGTAACCTAAATTCATATGCCGAAGGGTTAATTAAGCCCTGTTGTGTTTTATATTCAGTAAAATACACAGTTTTTTAAACGCACTACAAGTAAATTTTTCCTGGCCATTTGTGGAGCGCAATTTATATCCAAGGGTTACCCAAGCTTGTTACACTGGGGTTCACATCTCTGGGATGATCAAATACAAGGTGTGTATTTTATCATATTTTACAGATTATCTTCATCAAACAGTGTCTGTACATTTTGAAAGAACAAACAGTAATGTCAGACAGAGGAGGTGGCAGGCTCTTCACTTGACGAGGTGTCAGTGGAAGCAAACAATTCCTGGAGCAGGCCCATGTCGCAGCACAGCAAGGGACATCGCAGCAGCGTCACACTGTGCAGGCCGACCAACTGCCGTTGTCATCTAGCGACTGTGTGTTGACCAGCAACCAATGGTTCTTGATTGTTGACTAGGTCATTGCCACTTCCACCCAGATGACATTCTGACAACCCCACACAAGAGTCGGTGGGAACGTCATACACAACCCTTAGTTGGCATGGCCCAGTTAGCGGGTCAGTCGCTCTCACCTGTCCCTCAAACCACCTCCTGTCCCAATCCAGGTTCACCCTCAGCCATAGATCTACTATGTGTCTGGGGCTCAGTGCCACTATATAGCGAGGATTGAACAATTGAGGAGGGCATTCAGCACTACTTTGGCTAGCGAAGAAAATGGGGCCCAACATTCCCTGCTTCTTGCATGTAGGCGGCAAAGGTATAGATGGGGATGAGTGGCATAGGGAGGGGTCCATGTTGTGAGGGGTCCAGCCTTTGCATACCAAGACCGGTGATGAGGACAGCAGTGACGATGAACATCAAATAGATGAATGATGTAGCCGACACGCACTTGGAGCCGGATGTAAGCTAAGGCTTCATCAACCGTCAGGAGAAGGAGGGCGTCAGCTGCGCGTCAGGCAGCGGCGCAGCCACAAGTGGTTGTGTGGCCGTGAGTCAGCAGGTTAGCAGCAGTGTGAGGTCGGGAGCCAAGTGCCAACGGGTAGAAAACACCGCTCGCATGTCCAAGAAAAGTTGCGTCACAGGGGCCCAAGTCGAGGAGGCGGTTGGTTATCACTCAGTGCGGAGCGTTGGCGTAAAATCAGCCTACTCCAGGTGTGGCACATCTTTGCTAAAGACACCGGAAAAGCTGAATATGGTTATATGTAAAATCTGTGGGCAGAAAGTGAAGCGTGGCCAGGGAGCTAACTTGCTACACGTCGCTGCGTCAACCACATGCAGCTTCACATGCCGGTGGCCTGGGAGAAACGTGGGCTCAGATTGTGTGGCCACGCCTGTCCGCCGCAGCAGCAGCAGCGCCCAGTGGCACGCATGCCATTGCAGCCACAGCGTACAAGGCTCCACCACCTTCTGCAGGAAGGGATCTGTGTCTCTTTCCATCAGTCTCCCGGTCCAGATGCTCCTGCTCCTCGCTACTCGTGGCGCCAGCCAGTCGTTAGCGAGGCGATTGCAAAAGACAACAGTTATGCGTCCAACCATTCCTAAGTGGCAGAGCTGGACCACATGCTCCTGTCCTAGGTTTTGGGTACTCGGGCAGTCCCTCCTCCCTTTCAAATGTGGACTCTGCACCATTCAGAGACTAATGGCTTTGTGCGACCGATATTGAGAGTTCCAAGAGCCGAAATTTTTCTTTTCCAAAAAGGCAGTACCACACACTTCATAAATTATGTTCGAACCAGAAGGTGGGTCAGTCTTTGAGCTTATCCGGTTTTGTCTACCAAGGTGCACGGCAGCGCGGACTTCTGGAGCTGTAACTACGGTCAGAGGCCAGTACAGACCCTTTACGCCCACTGGTGAGTTTAAATGTGCTTACTGCCCAGGCACAACCCAACAACTTTGACAGAGACGCCGCTTTCCCTCCACGATTCAAAACTCGTGCGGCGCCTGCGCCATTGTCCACCTCCTCCTCCTCCACCACCACCCGATCATCACAGCCTCCACAAGCTACTGCTCATCATACGCACATGATGTAGTGCAACAGCAAAAAAAGGCGGTGTCACCAGTTCTACACCGGCTATGCTCAGTAAACGAAGTCACAAACACAGGGGATGAGGAACATGCTCCTCTTCATGCAGCAGAGAAATCGATGAAGTGGCTTTCCACCGCTCGGCGACAAACTGTCAAATCGGAACCATGGGGTGGTCCGGACTATGGAGGTAAACATGGAGGGTCCCGCCTGCACCGAGGAGGGAATGGTCCCATGCGCCCTGCATGTCGCATGTGTTCACAACTGGTTGTGAAAAGGTTCCTGAAGTCTTTCCCCGATCTTCAGAAGAATTCTGAAAAAATGGCCAGGAAACTGTGCATGCACATCATCCATATCCTACAAAGCCAGGACACTCTACTCGAGTTGCAAGCGGCAAACAGCCTCCCCCTCCCAACACACTCTGATTACGATGTTTTCCACCCGTTGGAAATTCCAGCCTGCACATGTTGGACCGACCGAGTATAACAGAGAAAGGCCATTTAACGATTTTTTGATGATCCAGGCGACAGATGTACTCCCCTGTGTAACTTTGATGTCAGCCAGTGGCAGCTCATGCGTGACACCCTGCCGTATGTGTGGAAGGCCATTCGAGAGATGCCCACTTTATTTGGCAGTCGCCATGACTAGACGGAGAGAAATAACGTCATATCCACAGCTTAATGTCCTGGAACAGATGCGAAAATCTGTTTGGGCAGGTGGACTGGAGACTTGGCGACCACATCTCGCGCCATACATGGATTCCGGTGGGAGACTTAAAATAAAGGAGGAGGAGGAAGAGGAGGATGTGGAAATGAGCGAAGCGACATTGTCCTGGTGAAATAAGTCACTGGAAATTTTCTACCCCAGGTGAACAGGAGAGGAGGAGCAAGGAGCAGCTGGAGGAGGTAATGAAGATTATGACAGACGAGTCAGATGAGAACCCGCAAGCACCGGCGTGGCCAGTATACAGTTGGAGATGGAGGCAGGTGAGCCCCTCAGAGATGCACTTGGCAGATGCCCGCAAGCATGCGATTTGCCTGGCTAGTGACAGCCGAAATAGTCAGCATCCGCAAGAGAGGATGACATCGGCTCTCCCCCTATTGTGGAACCCTCTGCTAACCCGGTCCAAAATGGGAGCCTTTTTCCCCAGCTGCTGAGTAAGGGAGAACAAACTCAAAAATACTACATATGGAAATTCCGTAGCTCATTTGGCATCGATGCCTATTGCGGCACCTCGTCCATCCTCTGACAAGGTCCTGACCCAGGGGGTTCTTCAGCGCTCACACAGCATCCACACAGTACTACAGCGTCCGCGGGCTGCTGGGGGAAAAGTGGGGGGGTAAGGAGCAGTAGCAGCTACATCAGCAGCAACCTATGTCTGGACGTCACAGATGATAGCTTCCTTCACACGCCTAGTGAGGAGGGCTGTTGCCAGCAGACAGCAGCAGAGCATAACCTTGAGCAGACCCTGAACCAACAGGATCGTGCCAACTTGGACAGCACTCTGACCACCGCCCAGTAGAAGTCCCGAGTGGACTACTGGGCCATCCAAACTGATGTGTGCCTGCAATTTGGCCAAGTTTAGCAGTGGAGAAGTTCTTCCTTGCCCCGTCCCAGCGAGATGCCACCCTCGCGGCGAGAAACAAGATCGGCGGGGCCATCGTACCCAACCAATGATACAACTCGCAATACCCCCCCAACTGCCCAGATGAACTACATGACCTATGGTCAATGATAATCAGTCGAGAGACTCGTACCGGAATTCCACACAGACCTCGAGCCCAATTCCTTAGAGCTACAGGACAACAAATCAGGCCCAGACTCCTCCCGCCAAACAGTTTGAGAAAAGAGTCTGGGTTCAAACTACCTAGCCTCAGCCACATTCTGTGCCAGCCACCCGCCTGATTGCCACAACATCTTCTGCCAGTTTTCTCCATCACTGTGCACAACCATCTATAAACCAGGACTGGGTATTGCCACCCAACACACACCACACTCTTTCCCTTATGCCTACTTCTATGACTCTACATGCACGCATGCTGCTGTGGCTGCTGGCCAGGCCCACCACACTGTGTCATTGTTCACACTGAGTGCAGCCTACCTACTCCTGTTTCTTGCCACCGGTCCCTAATGTCATTGTGCCAACTGTCTGACCAGCAGCTGCTGCTGTGGCTGCTGCAGTGACCTCCACACAGTTCATTTGTGCCACTACTGTTGCCCTACACTGTTGTTTGCCATCTCCAGAATGTCATTTTTGTGCTACTGTCTGACCTCATGCTGCTGGCTGTGGCTGCTGCCGTGACCTACGACACTGTGTCCCATTGTGCCACCTGTGCCTACTCCTGTTTTTTTTGCCCACCTCCAGAATTTCATTGTGCCACACTCTGACCTCACTGCTGCTTCTCCGTGACCTCTCCACTCTCGTCATATGCACTCTGTGGCTTACACCCTGTTTTTGCCACCTCCACAATGTCATTGTGCCACTGTCTGACTCATGCCACTGCTGTCTGACTGACTGCCGTGCCCTCCACACTGTGTCATTGTGCCACTGTCCTGACTCATCTGCTGCTCCGTCCCTCAACTATCTGACATTGTGCCACTCTGTGGCCTAGCACCGTTTTGGACCTCCAGAATGTTCATTGTGCCACTGTCCTGACCTCATGTGCTGGCTGCTGTGGCTGCACACGTGACCTACACACGGTGTGTCCCATTGTGCCACTCTGTGCCTACTCCTTTTTTTTTGTGCCACCTCCAGAATTCATTGTGCCACTGCACTGACATCATGCTGCTGCGCCATGACCTCCACACGGTCATTGTACACCCAGACTCTGTGGCCTACTCCTGGTTTTTTGCCAACCGCCCAGAATGTTCAATTGTGCCACTGTCTGACCTCATGCTGCAGCTGCTGTTGATGCCGTCAACCTCACACTCGTGTCTTGTGCACTGTCTGACCTCATGCTGCAGCTGCCGTCACACCGTCCACCAGCCTCTGACAATTGTGCCCACTCCTGTGGCCTACTACTGTTTTGCACCTTCCCAGACTGTCATTGTGCCACTGTCGACCCTCATGCTGCTGCTGCCGTCATCCCCCTCCACTCTCTGTCATTGTGCCACTCTGTGGCTTACTCCTGATTTTGCCACCTCCAGAATGTCATAGTGGCACTGTCTGACCTCATGCTGCCGTGCATGTGGCAGCTGCTCGTGACCTACACACTCTGTCATTGTCCACTGTCCTTACCTCATGCTCTGCTGCTGGTGTGCTGCTGCCGTGCCCTACACCTGTGTCATTGTGCCACTCTGTTGGCCTACTCCTGTTTTTTGCCACTCCACAATGTCATTGTGCCACTGTCCCTGACCTCATGCTGCTGCTGTGCTGCTGCCAGTGACCCTCCATACTGTGTCACAGTGTGTGCCACTCTGGTGGCCTACCCTGTTTTTGGCCACCTCCAGAAATGTAAATGAGCCCACCTCTCTGACCTCATGCTGCATGCCTGTGGCTGCCGGCCGTGGACCTACACACTGTGTCCATTGTGCCACTCTGTGGCCTACTACCTCTTTGCCACCACACAGAATGTAATCACAGTGCCACTCTCTGACCTCAATGCAGCTAGTGGCTCGCTGCCGTCACCTCCACACTCTGTCACTAATGTTGCCACCTGAGCCCTCAGATTGGTTTTTTTTCAGCTGGCGCCGCCATGACGTTTATCAGCAACATTCCGGCTTCAGTTTTTTGTCAGTTTTTGCCCTCTTAAGTGCCCATGGTATTTTTACAAGTGAAGCGATTCTAAGAGCACGGGTCGGCAGTCCATGTGCGTGTCATTCTAAAACACAACATTGTATGAAGCACACCCAAACCAAGCTCCTCCTGCATACACTACACACACCACAGGCCACGTTCTACACACCCTGCAGACTCTGTGCAGGCCGGGAAATAGCTTGTTTTTTTAACGTGATTCGTGCCCGAAGCAAATTCGGACCGAAACAAATTTTGTGGTCGGAAAATCACACACAGACGAAGTAACCGAATCGAATTTTCTGAGAAATTTCGCACAATCTCTACACACACACAGGGGGGGGGAAACAAATATTACTTCAGGAAACACAGTTCATATTAATTGCCCATGTCATACACGTTAAGCCCATATACAGTATCTTACAAAGTGAGTACACCCTCATATTTTGTAATATTTTTATAATATCTTTTCATGGGACAACACTAAAATATAACACTTTGATACAATGTAAAGTAGTCAGTGTACAGTTTGTCTAACAGTTTGTCTAACAAAAGTGAGTATACCCCTAAGCGAAAATGGACAAATTGTGCCCAAAGTGTGAATATTTTTTGTTGTCTTCATTATTTTCCAGCACTCACTCCCAACTCTCGCCTTAACTCTCATTGGGCATAGTGAGGGTCACTAGAGCTCACAGGCTGCAGCTACTAGAATCCTCTTCCACTCCTCCATGACAACATCACAGAACTGGTGGATGTTACAGATGTTGTGGCCTTCCACCTTCCGTTTTAGGATGCCCCACAGATACTCAATGGGGTTTAAGTCTGGAGACATGCTTGGCCAGTCCAGCACCTATACCTTGAGTTTCTTTAGCAAGGCAGTGGTTGTCTTGGAGGTGTGTTTGGGGTTGTTATCATGTTGGAATACTGCCCTGTGGCCCAGTTTCTGGAGGAAGGTGACCATGCTCTGCTTCAGTATGTTACAGTACATGTTGGCATTCATGGTTCCCTCAATGAACTGTAGCTCCCCACAGCTGGCAAGACTCATTCAGCCCCAAACCATGACACTCCCATAACCATGCTTGACTGAAGGCAAGACACACTTGTCCTTGTACTCCTCACCTGGTTGCCGCCACACACTAGACATTATCTGAATCAAATAAGTTTATCTTGGACTCATCAGAACACAGAACATAGTTCTAGTTATCCATGTCCTAAGTTTGCTTGTCTCCAGCAAACTGTTTGCGCACCTTCTTGTGCACCATCTTTAGAAGAGGATTCCTTTTGGGACAACAGCCATGCAGACCAACTTGATGCCGTGAACGCGAAGGTCTGAGCACTGCCTTGACAGGCTGACTGAACCTCCACCACTGTAAGCTCTGCACACATATGCAGGCAGCAACTCACACATCTATTTGAAAAGAAAATCTCTTAATATGATGTTGGAGCATGTTCACTATACTTCTTTTATACATAGTTACATAGTTTGTCATAGGCCAGGCCGAAAAAGACATACGTCCATCCATTTTCAGCTATTGTGTCTAAAGTGTTGCACTAAACGTGGTTTTTAAAGCGTTGATCCAGAGGAAGGCAAAAACCCCCATGAGGTAGAAGCCAATTGTCCTTATGTTAGGGAATCCCGGTCACTATAACTTGTTATATTACATCTAGAAATGTATCCAGACCCTTCTCCAGAGTCCTAGTCACTATAACTTATAATTATCACACGCTCCCAGAATGCATCCAAGCCCTTCACATGAACTTTGTTAGAGTGAATTCAACCATGACACACACACACTTCCTCTGGCAGAGAGTTCAACAGTTTCACCGCTCTAACGTAAAGATCCCTTTTCTAAATTATGGGTAGAAACACACTTCGCGTTCCTCAAGACGTAGAGTGCGATGCCCCCTTGTTCTAGATACAAGTCCTGGAATACACACACTAATCTTTAAGTAGATCTCTCACACTATTGCGCCCTTAATCACACACACACACACACACACACACACTTATCACACATGTTCCCCATCAAGACACTCTTTTCTCTAACACACCACACACATACCCCTAATCTTGTCTAATCTTCTGGGTATCGTATCCACCCAGTCCTTTTATTTTTTTGTGCCACGCCTTTGTACCTGTTCCATAAGCTCTACGAATGTCCTTTCCTGTGCACTGTTGCCCAAAGACTGTACACAATATTCCATGTGTGGTCTAACCAGTGACTTGTATAATGGGGAGAATAATGTTCCCATCAACATTGCATCTATGCCCCTACATCTAATACAACCCATGATGCCTATTTGCCTTGGCAGCTGCTGCTGACACTTCTTCTACAGTTAAGTTTAACAGTCCACCATGATTCCTCAAGTCCTTCTCCATGTCACGTTTTACCAGTGTTTTTCATTTAACATGTAGATCATGAATTGATTTTTTCCTCCCCATGTGCATAACCTGCATTATCATGTTAAACCTCATCTGCCATTTCTCTCCAGGTCTCCACCTATCCAGCAATCCCTTATGTAATAACACATTATCAACTCTATTGGTGTGGATTCTTTACAGAGCTTATATGCATCTGAAAGATCGATATTCTACTGTGCAATCCCTGTGGTAAGATCATTTATGAAAATATTAAAGAGGATAGGGCCAAATACTAGCCCTGTGTACCCCCAACTAGTAACAGGGATCCAGTCTGAGTATTCACGCGTTAATCACCAACCCTTTGTTTTCTATCAGTGAGCCAGTTCTTACCACACACACCACAAATTTTTCCCCCAGTACACCAAGCATTCTCATTTTACTTACCAACCTTTAGGTGGAACAGTTATCAAATGCTTTTAGAAAAATCCAAATATATGACATCCAACACGCCTCACCCCAATCCAGTCTACACACACTAACTACACACACACATAAAGCTGATGAGATTATTTAGACAGGACCGATCCTTCATAAACCCAAGCGGTGTTACGCAATAACATTTATTTTTTTCAGTTGAATATTCCAGATAGCACCTCTTAGAAAACCTTCAAACATTTTACCCTCAAAGAGGTTAAGCTTACGGCCCTATAGTTTCCTGGATCACTTTTGACCTTTATGAATATGTTTGCACCAATTGGCTATTCGCCAATCCTTTGGGGACATAAGCCCGCGTTATTATACAGTCCGAAATAATAAGAATAGGGGCCTATCTATCACATTACTTAACTCCCTTAGGACACGTGGGTGAATTACCGTCAGCGGCCTTGGGGATTTGTCTATTTTAATCTTCCCTAAGGGCGGAGCTCGCACTTCTTCTGGGTTAGACAAGAAACATTTAAAGTTGGAATTTACCTCCTCCCTTTGCTCATTCAACATGAAGCTCATCCTCCTCTGTTAAACATACAGTGGAGAACAAATTGTTTTAAAAGTTTTGCATTCTTCTCATCACACCCCCACAGTCTCAACCCCAGTACTTTTCAAAGGGCGCAACATTTTCTGCTTTAATCTTTTACTATTTTTATAATTTAAAAAATATTTTGGGGTTAGTGTTACCTTTCAAATGCAAACTACGTCTTCTGTCTCCACTTTGCTCCTTAATCATTGTTTTTACATATTTTGTTTTTTTATTTATAGCTTCTTACAGCGCCTCTATCACTGCCCTCCTGTTTAGTACACTGATAAGCTTCTTTCTTTGTTTTTTTATTGATCCACATTGGGTTTTCACTCCTGTTTCACACACATATTCTATTTTCACTACCATATGGTATGTACCCTCTATGTTTGACCATGGTGAGGCCAAGGCCTGTTCAGAGTGAACCTGTTCTTGTTAAAAACGTTATATGATCTTGGCCACCATGCTGCTGCTCAGTTTCAGGGTGTTGGCAATCTTCTTATAGCCTATGACAGTGATCTGCAAAGTGTGGCTCTCCAGCTGCTGGGAAACTAAAACTCCCATCATGCCCACTGATATAGATTATATAAATTCATGATGGGAGTTGCAGTTTCCCAACAGCTGGAGAGTCGCACTTTGCAGACCTAGAGCAACTATTCTTTTTTCAGATCCTCAGAGAGTTCTTTGCCATGAGATGCTATGTTGAACTTCCAGTGACCAGTATGAGAAAGTATGAGAGCGATAACACCAAATTTGACACACCTGCTCCCCATTCACACCTGAGATCTTGTAACACTAACAAGTCAAATTACATCACGGAGGGAACATGGCAAATTGGGCACAATTTGTCCATTTTCACTTATGGGTGTACTCAGTTTTGTTGCCAGAAGTTTAGACATATATAATTGTGTGTTGTTGAGTTATTGTGAGGGCACACCAAATTTACACTGTTATACAAGCTGTACACTGACTCCTTTACATTGTATCATAGCGTCATATCTTCAGTGTTATTCCATAAAAGGATATAATAAAATGCTTACAAAAATGTTAGGGCCGTATTCACTTTTGTGAGATACTGTAGCTCAGTGTTCCCCAACTCCAGTCCTCAAGGCACACCAACAGGTCATGTTTTCAGGATCTCCCACAGAATGCACTGACAATAATGATATCACCTGTGCAGAATGCACTGACAATAATGACTTCACCTGTGCAATGCTAAGGAAAGCCAGAAAACATGACCTGTTGGTGTGCCTTGAGGACTAGGGTTGGGAACCTCTGCTGTAGCTGAAATGAGACATAATAAATAAGCAAGAGGAACATTGCTTGTATAAAAAGCACAGCTTGGGGTGAATTTAGAAATTCATGAGCTATTGGGATATATTTTAACTATGAAATCCAGCATCTCACACAGTGTTAAGTTGTAAAAGACTATTCATCACTTTATTCCAAATTAATAAAAAAAGTCTCAATGACATAAAAGCAAAGTTGTATAGTATATAATTGACAAATACAACTTAACACCGTGTGGGATACTGGACTTTATTATTCTTTCATCTACTATAAGGTGTGGCTTCAGAACCTGTCCATGCAACCTGAGGGTGTGGTGTACAGACCCCAACAAGGGTGAGCTGACACAACATGTGAATTTTTCTTGCAGATGTTATCTATATATTACCCTTTCCCATGATTACTTAATGCTAGGGAATTAATGCATATGATGCATACGGCAAGAATAAAATTAATATCTAATTGTTATTGTAATAGCTAAGCCCCTATGACAAAAATGAGACATAATAAAAAAGCAAGAGGAGCACTGCCTGTATAAAGAGCAGAACTTGGGTTCATTTAAAAACAAAATGCTAGAAAATGGGTGCATATAATATACACTGCAAGAATAAAGTACATATGTCATTGCTATTGTCATAGCTAAGCCCATATGGCTGAAAAAAATACATAATAAACTAAAGAAGCACTGAATGAATAAAGAGCAGAACTTGGGGTGCATTCAGAAATTCATAAGCTATTTGGATAGATTCTTATGTATTACCCTTCCCCCATGTTTACTTAATGCTAGAGAATGGGTGCATATGATATGTACTGCAGGATTAAAGTTTATGTCATTGCTATTGTCATAGCTAAATCCATATAGCTGTAATGAGACATAATAAATGAGCTGGAGGACCATTGCCTGTGTAAAGAGCAGACCTTGGGGTGCGTTCAGAAATGCATGAGCTATTGGGATGCATTTTAATTATGTTTCACCCCCTCCCCCCATGATCTTTGAATGCTAGAGAATGGATGCATATAATATCTACTGCAAGAATAAAGTTCATATAATTGCTATTGTCATAGCTAAGCCCATATAGCCTGTATAAAGAGCAGAATTTGGGGTGCATTCAGAAATGCAAGAGCAATTGGGATACATTTTAATTATGCTTTACCCCATCACCCTATGATCTCTTAATGCTGGATAATGGATGCATGCAATATATACTGAAGAAAAAATTCATATATATTGCTATTGTCATAGCTAAATCTAAAGCTGAATGGCATAATAATAACAAGAGGAACTTGCTGTTAAAGCAAACGGTCATCAGAAATGTATGAGCAATTGGGATAAATTTAATTAGCTTCACCCCCCCCCCATATCTCTAATCCTAGAGAATGATGATTAATCATACTCAGAATAAAGTTCATATAATGCTATGTCAAGCTAAGCCAAACTGAAATGAGACATAATAAATAAGCAAGAGGAACATTGCCTGTGTAAAGAGCAGAACTTGGGGTGCATTCAGAAATGTATGAGCAATTGGGATAAATTTTAATTATGCTTCACTCCCTCCCTCCATGACCTCTTAATCCTAGAGAATGGGTGCATATAATCTATATTGCAAAAATAAAGTTCACATATAATTGTTATTATCATAGCTAAGCCCATATAGCCTGTCTAAAGAGCAGAACTTGGGGTGCATTCAGAAATACATGAGCTATTGGGATGCATTTTAATTATGTTTCACCCCCTCCCCTCATGATCTCTTAATGCTGGAGAATGGATGCATATAATATATTCTGCAAGAATAAAGTTCATATATAATTGCTATTGTCATAGCTAAGCTCATATAGCTGAAATGAGACATAATAAATAAGCAAGAGGAGCATTGCCTGTTTAAAGAGCAGAACTTGGGGTGCATTCAGAAATGCATGAGCTATTGGCATACATTTTTATTATGATTTACCCCCTCCCCCATGATCTCTTAATCCTAGAGAATGGATGCATACAATCTATACTGCAAGAATAAAGTTCATATATATTTACTATTGTCATAGCTAAGCCCATATAGCTGAAATGAGACATAATAAATAAGCAAGAGGGGCATTGCCTGTCTAAAGAGCAGAACTTGGGGTGCATTGAGAAATGCATGAGCTATTGGGATAAATTTTAATTATGGTTTACCCCCTCCCCTCATGATCTCTTAATGCTAGAGAATGGATGTGTATAATCTATACTGCAAGAATAAAGTTCATATATATTTACTATTGTGATAGCTAAGCCCATATAGCCTGTCTAAAGAGCAGAACTTGGGGTGCATTCAGAAATGCAAGAGCTATTGGGAGACATTTTAATTATGCTTCACCCCCTCCCCCCATGACTTCTTAATCCTAGAGAATGGATGCATATAATCTATACTGCAAGAATAAAGTTCATATATAATTGCTATTGTCATAGCTAAGCCCATATAGCCTGTCTAAAGAGCAGAACTTGGGGTGCATTGAGAAATGCATGAGCTATTGGGATAGATTGGTGATGAGGAACTTATAAGGGGGGAAGGAAAAGGGGGGCTGCAGGAATTGACACCCCCTCCTGGAAGCTGAACAGGGGTGGTGACTTAGGACAGCACAGAGAGGAGGGACATGAAGGTTTCCAGCAGCTGGCTGTTCCAGTACAGGAGGTCCTACATGAAAGTGCTCTCCAGCAGCAGCAGCAGCAGCGCTGGTGTCTAGGAGCTGTCCATTTCAGCACCACGTCCTCCTCAGCAGAGGCAAAGGAGCTCCACAGTGAACAGCTGTAGCATCACTTCCATGCAGCAGCAGCAGAGGAAGCCCATTGAGCAGCCCACCCTACACAGCAAGCCTGCCTCCCTCCCAGGACATCCAAGTGGGGGCCTCACAGTGATCTTCAGCTGCACAACCATGGATTGCAAAAGCCGCAGTCCGTCTCAAGCCAAACCTTACAGCATCCAGAGGAGACTTGTGGTGTAATCAACAGCAGGGGAGAGAGAGATCCCACACTCCAGCAGACACACACTCAGCAGACACCAGAAGAGGGGACAACACAAGACATAGCAGGGAGGGAGAAAAGAACAAGAAGAAAAAAAAATCTGCTTTTTTTTCCTTTTTCATGGCGCAGACTGCAGAGCAAAATCAGGAAAGCAGAGGCTGCATTCCTAACCCTATAATCCCCCCCTGCCCTGGTCCTGATGCTGAAGGTTGGTGATGAAGATACTGCATCTTTATTCCTGCTGAACAGAGCTTCCCAATTAGCCATCACTTATGGAAACTGAAGATCAGAATTTTAGGAAAAGGGATTAGAGAGATTAGACCATCTCTGTGTGTTAGCTCTGCTGCTTGTTGGTGTCTGCCTGCACTATTTCTTTCTATTAACCTGCATTTGGACATGATCTGATGGACAACGAGCTCTCCATCCACAAGCCTTCCAGCAGCTTTACTTTTGCTATTTTTCTATTAGGATACCTCTTCTTCATTTTGGGCAAGGTCCAGCATTCTTGCTAGCTAAACCCCCTCCATCTCCCCATCTTAAGCTCCTATCACCCTGCAACCAGAAGACTGTTGGATGTCTATAGAATGAAGAATTATGGGTCTGTTTGATAGAGGTGTTCAGATGCTCTTAACCACTGTGGGAGCATTTGCTGCATTCAGTTTAATGACAATTGCTGTGGGCACAGACTACTGGTTATACTCTAGAGGGGTCTGCAAGAGCAAATCTATAAGTGAAAATGAAACCAGCAAAAAGAATGAAGAAGTCATGACCCATTCTGGATTGTGGAGAACATGTTGCCTTGAAGGTATTTTGGTGACTGGATAAGACCCTTTTCCTATCTTACATTTTCACCCCCCTCTTCTGCTCTCCTGTTCCCCTCCCTCTCTCCTGAATCAGAAAACTACATATTCCTCCATCTTATCATTTCATTTTTTAAACAAGGGGCGGCTAGACTGAGCTAATAAACTGGAGGGGGGAGGGAGGAGGGTGATTGGGGGGAGACTGATCCACTTCCAGGCATTCATTGTGATGATGTGAATGATAGATTTGGTTAAGATGGAAGCAGTGGGGCACAGAGTGTAGTAAAAGGTGTGTGGAATACATTACTCTGGCAGCATTGTGTGGCTTTCTGCTCTTACATTGAGACAAGTGTATGCTTAGCTATGGAGCAAGGCTATAGAAATGAAGAGTGTACCTGTACTGGCTAAAGCTACCTATGTAAAATGGATGTCATGCATTGCTGATGAAAAAAATCAATGAGAATAGATTAAGTGCTGGAGAGGCCTAGACATACTACACATATCTGCAGGTAAATGCAATGCTGCACATTGCAGAGCCCTGGACATGATGTATGGCTGCAATAGTTACAGGGCTTTTCTGCATCTATGCCAGATACATAAATGGATAGAGAGAAAGACAAGTGAATAAATTCTAGATATGCAACAGATAGATATGAGAGATCAATAGATAAATGGACAGATAGCAGATAGATAGATAGATAGATAGATATGAAGATAGATAGATAGATAGATAGATAGATAGATATGAAGATAGATAGATAGATATGAGGATAGATAGATATGGGATCCAGAGAAAGAAAGACAAATAAATAAGTATAATACAGATAGGTAAATAGATAAATAGGCAGCAGATAGGTAGCTAGATATCAGATAAATAGATAGATTATAGATAAATAGAGAGATAAATAGAGAGATAGATAAATAGATTATCTATTTATCTATCTATCTCTCTATTTATCTATCATCTATATATTTGATAGATAGATAGATAGAACATAGATAGATAGATAGATAAATAGATATATAGATAAATAGATAGATAGAGTGTTTTAGGCCTTTCCAGCACAAGTAGGGTTAACCAGTTTTCTATCATTGCCAGTTAATTATGTTTCAAGTTTGCAAGAGGCCTGTGACTATTCCTTCTCCTCATCGCCTATCCTCTATGACTATATGTGTTGCTGATGGCTGGGTCATCACTGGTAGACTGCAACCCACAGCTGCCCCTTAGCTGCCCCTCCTTCTACCATGTGCCATGTCAGAAAGCCCTGCAGTACACTGTGAATGAAAGGGTTAAACACAACCCACTTGAAGGGGGAAGAGGACTGTGTGTAAGGCAGAGCGAGGTAACTGTATGATTAGTACAGTGGTACACAGACCACCCACCCCCTCCCCCACAGTCCCCTCTTCAATCACTGCAGGTCAGCAATCCAGTCTTACCCACACACATTATTCACATATGTACAAACACACCTGCACATTCATCTACACACTCTGCCCGAGGCACAGGGGCACAGCAGACGTGTGTGTGTGGAAGGTAATCAGATAATTCAATATATACTACATGCAGTATTGCAATGCAACCTATTAAATGCACACACACTGGGTCTCTGAACAGAATAGGAACAATTGTGTAATTAGATAATTAGACCTTTCAATGTGCTGCTGGGGCCATTTGTATGTGATTCTGTGTGCACGAGTGTGAGTGACTGTGTATTTACTGCTATCCCTGGCTGCTTTCTGAACAGATTGCCACCACACATGTCCACGCACATATACTGAGATACACACACTACAAAGAGTATGCCAAGTACATACACACCATATGCAGGGTCCAGACCTTGCATACTTGCATACACAAATTTTAGGCGCATATGTTCACACAGGCTTTGAAAACAACATACCACTTACATCTCCCACACATATAGTCATATAGTCATTTCACAAACCATGGAGTCACTTATGATCTTGACCAAACTTAATAACTATGCCAGGCCCCAATCTGCAATGATATGAACCATATTTCGCATCTGCCATATGATGAAACCTAATATCCTTATTACCTTACACTAAGGCCTAAATGAGGTAATCATCCTATGACATCATGAATAGCATAAAGCTATATATATCCAAATCATTGGCCCAACACACAGCTTCAGCCACTATATGCACTGCACTTGCAGTGGCACCTGACACAAAAGTTTTCATATATTATAATGTGTAATAAGTTTGCTATAAAAGATCAAGTGATAACGTATACATACAATATATATTTGTATCTCAAAACAGTTCTACTTTAATATTACACAAGCAGACCCCCAAAATAAGCAACAATCTAACAATTGCTATGTAATGTACACATATAGTCCACAAAATATAATAATAATGAATGGTGTAATTGGTATTATATATACAATGAAGTCACGTAATGTACACATATAGTGCACATGATAAATTGTACAAAGAAAATATTATATATATATATACATATATATATATTACTATATATTACATATATATATGTATATTTATATATATACATATATATATATACATATATATATATACATATATATATATATATATATATATATATATATATATATATAAAAAAGAAATTCACATAATAATGGTCATGCTCCAAGGATTAAAGAGGCATCAGCTTTCGTTCATAGTCTGTTGTGGGGACAACACATACGTAGAAATTACCTATGAAATTTTAATTATGTTCAAATTCATTATTAGATTATTCACACACATAAATTTGGCACATAAATATATATAAATTTGGACAAGAAAGACGGCATAGCCTGTGTAGCAGAAACAATATATGAATATCAGGTATATGTAATGATATGTAATGATAGTCAAAGGCCTATCAACTGGTTCATTATGTTGCAAGCAGGTTATTGTATATTGCACTTGTTTTATAGTGTAATTTCACCTACATAAGGCAGGCACACACAAGGCTCCAGCCCAGGCTGTCAGCCTGTGGGACATTATGGCCCTTCCTCCTCTGGAGCTGGGCTGTGATGGGACATGCTCTGAATTGCTAAGTGTCTCCATTGAGCGATGAGAACAGTTTGACGCATTAAACACGCATAGCGCATCCGCTGAGCCTCTCCTCAGCCAAGCCTGCCTCTTAACATAATCTGCAGAGGAACATTGCACTGAATAGAATATGCCGTCCCTCCCCAGCCAGGAGAAAATCAATAGCTATGAATTCACCCTGATAGATCTCAGCCCCCCTCCCTTTCCCTCTCTCCACCGCCGCCACCATCCACAACACCTCATTCCCACCTCCCCTCCTTCCAGGAAACCTTTTCAATTGATGCTCCTATTTATTATGTGTCCCCAAAGTGGCTAGTGGTTACAATTAAACATTTATAAGATGCTTGTAGGAATTTTGTTTAAGCAGCTGCCTGTCCCTTTCATTAACCTGTGAAAGACCAGTGTTGGGTTTCTGGCAATGAAGGGGTCATATCTTTTTTTGGTAGAGCGGAAGAGATAGATGGAATGGAGGGTGTGCGGCTCAGGTTAGTGGTTTGCCATTGCATTTGGATGCGGAGATGGATTTTAGCAGTACATGGTTAATAGAGTGCAGGTGTCTACATTTTAGGAGGACATAAGTAGTGGAGGGGAGAGGAGCCATGCGCAAAATTCAGTTTAACTGGCTGGTTAATAGGGGATTGTCTAATTTTCAAAGACTGCACAGGGTGTGTGAGAGAGAGAGCGAGGAAAGAGGAGGGTGAAGGAAAGGGGGGAGGGGGAAGAAGAAAGGGTGGGTGTGAAACAGGGGGAGGAAAGAAGAGGGAAAACAGGAGAAGAAGAACAAGAAGAAGACCTTTGGAGAGTGGGAGGACCAATGCAGGAGAAACCGGGGGAAGAAAGAGGAGAGACTAGCCATGGTCCCCAATTTCGTGTCTTATATTTACATTTCTGTGGTCTTTACTCTACATAGCCTTACCATCAAAAGTCATCAATGGTTTTAGACCTTCATATAATAGTAAGGTCATTGCTCATAGGATCATGAGCTCTAATGTAGTTAGCAACCCTATATATCTATGTGCAATATCTGTAGGGTCTGCAGAAATACTTGATAAGAAGGTTCATCTCATAGAAGCCCTCATCTCATTAAGCTTAGCTGGCAATTAAGTCAGCAGAATAGCACACGATTTAACAAAAAAATAAAAAACATCAGCAGAAAAAAATATTCTAAAATTAAATGCCCCATTAAAACGATGGGCCAGACCTCAATAAAAGCAGATTGCAGGAAAACATATGGTAGCCTATTAGGTTATGTGATATAGAGATATCCAGTTTTTCTCAGTCAAGCAGCTCTTAAATCCTGCATATGGAACAAATTTAATAATGTGATATTGGTAGCACCATAAGTACAGTCCCACAGTAACAGGATAAGAATAAGAGGTGATTATGAGAGATTTAGATCACTGACAAAGTAGAGCACATTAGCAATTATTTACAGATGCCGAGATGGAAGGCAGTGAAGTTTCATTGAGGGCTTTGAAGGTCAAAGACGGAGCTTTGGATCTAATTCTTGAACAGATAAGATACCAGTGTGGGTATTTGCATCATTTTAGTAGCTGTTGTTTAAATGAGCCGACTGCCAGTGTTTTAGATTAATTGCAACGGGGATAATCAATTGTAGGAGCAATCAAGGGAGGATACGATGAGTGGATTAAAATGTTGATTTCGTTTTATACGCGCAACAGACAAATTGCCTAGATTCTGGCAGGAGAAATCTGAAGACTAAAGGTGATCATTAAATATGGAAAGGTCACCTCTAGGCATCAGTTTTGAAACGTGGACAGAATAAAGAGGTAATATCCTCAGGTTGTTCATTGGCTGTTTTTTAATGGTCAAAAGGATAAGACACAGTAGAGAGATGCTTCATTGATCTCATCGTCCGTGCACCAAAGGGACTAGCAATGGAATTGCCATAAGAAGATTTACATTTTATCCTTCTTAACCTAATTTTTTTTAACCACCTTCTACCATCAGAACTTGTCATAGATATAAATCCTAGTGCCATCCATATCTATGAGAAAAATACATAGGCAACAGATATAATTGGATCACATCTAAATACCCAACTTTATACTACGTGGAGATAAAATTAAGCCTCAACCCAGACCTATGAGACCATTACACATGTCTAAATCCAAGCCGTGTCACTCCCTCATGTCAAAGGTCTACAAGAGTAAGAAGCTTAAAGGGGTTGTCTCACTACATTGATTCATGTTACCACAGTCCTGTTTTCTTGGTTTTACTTTGAATTCAGGGGTGTGTTTACTGGCTTCTACTAGGCTGCAATAGAAGCCAGGTCTGTAGCTATAGCAACCAGCACTGGCAGCCTATCAGGAGAGATCGAACAGGTCTGTAGCTATAGTTACCTGTGGAGCTGATGCAGCCCATACAAGAGGGGATATCTAGGAATAAGTAGGACACTGTAATGAACATATATTGCAAAGTGACTTGTTTTCGCAAGATCTTTAACACAAAAAGCAATTCTTGTAGTGAGACAACCCCTTTAAAGCAGAGCATGGGGCAGTATTATGGTTACCAAAGTTAGGTATTTTTCTTCTTCAGCCATGAGATTGATAGTAGTCAACTCAAGTAGATTTTTTAGTAGGCTTCAGCTTTGAAGACTTTATATTGGTCTGGAACCAATATAAATTATACTTATACAATTATTAAATAGGCAGAAATCTGGGTAGCACATGTATTTTTTCCATTTGGTGGAAACCTAAAAGTCAACTGGTTGCACCTAGGTTCATGGTAGAAGTGATGTAAACTAATATTCCTCTTCTGAGGTACACACTGGCACCATTATACCATTTAGGGGTTGTCAGTTTTAGAAAACTCCTATCTATATGTACTATTAGAAATACTGATGTTTTTGATCTATTGCTAGGCCCCTCACCCCTGATGAACTAGTCTAATTGTGCAATACACATATTGACCATTGATTTTAATAGGTGACATGTAATGTTCACTGGACAGTTTATGTGACACATGAGGATGTTCTCCAGATTGAGCTAACCATTGGCAGCCTGTTTGTCCAAGTCACACTGAAAATTGCATTATTGTCTTAAATAATTTTGAATATCAATCCAATAACAAACCAATTTCTTTGATGAATGAAGCACATTTGGTAAGATATGGCTGTAAAACCTTTTCACAGATTTATATATGAAATATAGCACATGTACTATAGTTCTCTGATCTTATAGTATAGTCTGCATTAAAATGTGGTCTTTTTATGAAATGGTGGTAAGGCTGGATTCACACAGCATTTTGCAGTGCTTTTTCATAAGGTTTTTTTACTCTTCTTTTATGGTATATTTTGGCTAAAGAAAGCAGCAGTGAGATGTTACCCTGAAGCCTATAGGAAATTCTTAAAAAGTCTACATGCGTTTTTTGGGGGCCTCCTACCACTTTGATAAGCTTTAAACATGTCGGCAAAAGTAAATAAAGATTATTACCAATTACATTCCTTTTCTGATTTTGCTTAATTTCACGGTTAAAGGGGTTGTCTCACTACAAGGATTGCTTTCTATGTTAAAGATCTTGCAAAAACAAGTCACTTTGCAATATATGTCCACTAACAGTGCCCTACCTATTCTCAGATATCCCCTCTTGTATGGGCTGCATCAGCTCCTGTGGTCGCTATAGCTACAGACCTGTTCAATCTCTCATGATAGGCTGCCAGTGCTGGTTGCTATAGCTACAAATCCGGCTTCTACTGCAGCCTAGTAGAAGCCGGTAAACATGCCCCTGAATTCAAAGTGAAACCAAGAAAACACGACTGTGGTAACATGAATCAATGTAGTGAAACAACCTCTTTAAATCAGTTCTTATCTCCTGCCTGTTTACAGAAGGTTTCCTAGGTTACTGACCACCCTGCTCTGCTCTAGCAGCCCTGGTCATAATGGTGATGTCACTTCCTGCTGTGTCTTATCAGCAGTACAGGAGCTTCTAAATGTTTCTTACTGAAAAACTTTAACCCTTCAGAGCTCTGAAGCCTTGTACCTGCTGTTAAAACCTCTTCATCATCGATGTCCATATACAGGGTCAGCTAGAAACAGCACATTAATATGTCAGTCACTGCTGTAGAATCACCCTCAGCCTCAACAGGAAGTGGGAGCCTGAAGCTGGCAGTGAATAGCAGACTGTGTGAAACAGCCAAATGGAAAACACCTTTAACTGCAGCATACTCTAGGTATAGTGTTTTTCTGGTATTTGACTACTGGTCTGCCCTACAGGACTGAACAATGTAAAAAAAAAATGCATTTTACATATGTAACAAAATAAAAAATTGATACCAAAAATGGCTGTAAAAACAATTAGTGGTGTTTTTATATCAGTGTTTAATATACTTAAAAAAACAGTGTGCAAAACAGCCCTTAAAGGGGTTTTGCCACAATGTAATGTTGACGTGGGATCCTCCAAAATGGGAATTTAATCACTTTTCTAAATATATGTGATTACAAAAAATTGTGTCTGAGAGAGCTACAGCTGCCTTACCTGCCCTTGGTTACTTAAAAGCTTCTATTAGATCGACCTAAACAAGAGTGGCTGGCCGACTTGCGCAAGGAACACTTCTTATCTGATGAAGTAGCTGAAGAAGCTTTCAAGGCCGGGTAAAATATGTTGTCTTTTGTATACAGAAATCCACTATTGTAGAGATTATCTGAGTAGATCCCTGCTTAATCTGATGACAGAGAACATGAAAAGCTTTCAAGCTGCGTGGAGAAAAGGTGTTGTCTATTTGTATACAGAATCCACTAGTTGTAGTTGATTATTTAAAGTGAACATTTCACACGATCCCTTATGCATGGGTCTGTGCTCTGGCTGTCTCTCTCTCTCAGCTAGCATGGCTGTTTACAATTGCTGCTTAGCAGATAAGGCACATCCTGGCTAAACCCCTTTAAGATGGCCTCGTCTATTGGATGGGTATCAATACTATCAGTTTTGAATGTTAATGCCCAGTATTATACTTAGTAAGAACACTTATATTTTAGAAGCAGCTTTGAGAAGATTCTTTTGCCACCTTACTGTGGCCAGTGCGAAGGGTGGCAGAAATTGTAATTAGAGTGATACTTAGTAGCAGACAGTGAACATATGAATTTAAAAAAATAAATAAAAACATGTAAAAAGAAAAAAATCACTATAATACTTTTATTATCTTGGTCTTTGATGACTTATCCTCCATCCTATGGGATCAGTCGATTTCTTTTTCTTGTTCATCAGCTAGACCTCTGGCTCAGTGCCAGTTAATGCCTTTGCCGTTCATCTTGCATAGGCCCAGTGAAGTCACCTCTTGTCATCTCCTATTAATATGGCCAATACATTTGTAACCTGCTACTTGTGTTGGGAATCTCACATCATGATATTGGGCCCATGATTTCTCAGGATAACTTGTTTCTTCGTGGAAGCATTCGTAATGTCACTATTTATAGGCTGTATTCACTCACTGACGGCACTGGATAGACCGCAAATGTTATTCAAATTGCATGTATAGAAGTATAATACAAAACAAACAACAAATATTTTTCATTTTACACACACACACACAACACACACATATATATATAATATATATATATAATATAATATATATATATATATATATATAATACATACTTATATATATAATATAATATAATTGGTGCACCCTTCACATTTTTGTAAATATTGTATTATATCTTTTCTTGGGACAACACTGCTGATATGACACTTTTATACAACATGAAGTAGTCAGTGTACAGCTTGTATAATAACAACAACAACAACAACAACACAAAGCCATAGATGTCCAAAAAAGCTGGCAACAAAACTGAGTACACCCCTAAGTGAGAATGGACACATTGTGCCCAAAGTGTCAATATTTTGTGTGGCCTCCATTATTTTCCAGCACTGCCTAAACCCTCTTGGGCAGGGAGGTCACTAGAGCTTCACAGGTTGCAGCCACTGAAATCCTCTTCCACTCCTCCATGACAGACCCACCACCCAATTGAGGATGCCTCGCAGATCCTCAATAGGGTTTAGGTCTGGAGACATACTTGGCCAGTCCAGCACCTTTACCCTCAATTTCTTTAGCAAGGTAGTGATTGATTTGGAGGTGTGTTTGGTATAGTTATCATGTTGGAATATTCCCTGCAGCCCAGTTTCCATAGGGAGGGGATCATGCTCTGCTTCACTATGTCACAGTTCATGTTAACAGCACTCATGCAGCCTGGAACAATGACACTCGCACCATCATGCTGGACTGTAGGCAAGACACACTTGTCTTTGTACTCCTCACCTGGCTGCCGACATATACGCTTGATACTATTTGAACCAAATAAGTTTACCTTGGTCTCATCAGACCACAGGACATGGTTCCAGTAATCTATGTCCTTAGTCTGCTCATCTGCAGCAAACTGTTTGTGGGCTTTCTTGTGCACCAGTTTTAGAAGAGGGGATGACAGCCATGAAGACCAATTTGAGCACTGCTCTGAGCACTGACAGCCTGACCCCTTATAACCTGTTCAGCAATGCTGGCAGCACTCATAAGTCTATTTTGAAACAACAATCTCTGGATATGACGCTGAGCTCATCCACTCAACTTCGTTGGTTGACCATGGTGAGGCTTGTTCTGAGTGAATCTGTATTGTTAAACTGCTGTATGGTCTTGGCCACCGTGCTGCAGCTCAGTTTCAGGGTGTTGGCAATCTTCTCATAACTTAGGTCCCTTTTATGTAGAGCAAAAAAATATTTTTTACAGTTCTTTGCCATGAGGTGCCATGTAGACCTTCCAGTGACCAGTATGAGAGAATGTGAGAGCGGTAACACCAAATTTAACACACCTGCTCCACATTCACACATTAGATCTTGTAACACTAACAATTCACATGACACATTGAAGGGAAAATTGCAAATTGGGCACTATTTGTCCATTTTCACTTGGGAGTGTACTCACTTTTGTTGCCAGTGGTTATTTGGAGAGCACATCAAATTTACACTGTTATACAAGCTGTACACTGATAATTTTGCATGGTATGAAAGTGTCTTATCTTCAGTGTTATTCCATGAAAAGATATAATACAATATTTACAAAAATGTGAGGGGCGTAATCACTTTTGTGAGATACTGTATTTATATAGATATATATATAGATATATATATATATGTGTGTGTGTATATATAAATATACATATGTGTGTATGTATATACACATACACACATATGTAGGTTTTTAAAGACTGAGCACAATCCAACATTACAGTGATTATATATCTTTCCTTGTACCCTCACAACAGCTTCAGGTTTTTGTTTCTACCTTCTTGCATCAGGTTTTGAAGCAAAACATATTTCAAGGGGCTTTCTACTTTCTTTAAAAATCAAATATTCTCACCATCCTTGATTCCAGTGCTTGGTTCTCTGATCTTCTGTTTATAGTCTTCTTTTTCCAGACAACAACATCACCACTGCCGCCGCTGATTGCTTGCATTGGTCACGTGACACTTGATTACACCATCATTCAGGGCTGTTCACTTCTGTAATGTGATGTGATGTAATTCAGTGGCACATGACTGTAGCAGCCAATCGGCAGCTGGAACAGTGATTTTCTTGTCCAGTAGTAAGACAGTAACCGGAAGGCTAGAGAGACATAGCGCTTGAATCAAGGACCGGAGGAAGGTGAGTATAGACCTTTTTTTTCTTTTGCCCAACTGAAGCATTGACTTTTAAATTAACTGGACATCCCCTATAAGCACTGTTAACATTTCAGCAACCAAAAGAGGCCATCCACACGGTTTGCTGTTTAAAGAGTCCTATAAAAGTGTAGTCCTGGGTAAAAAAATTAACCTTTGTTTTTGTGTACAGCAGAGCCCTTGTTTAACCCAAAATTGTTGTTTGGAGCAGAAAACTTAGGATCTATGGCCTGATCATCTCTATATTCTAAGTACGGATTGACTCATTTGGATTTTCTTAAATTTGATAAAGGAAATATTTATCCAGAGAACAAATAGTATGTGGTGACATGATGTTTAAGTATTTGAAGACTGGTATCCTGTATTACTGTATTACTTGATCTAATCAAGTACCTTTGGTGTGGGAAAATAAATCCGATGGACTTTGTAGGGTCAAAAACTCTATATGTTAAAGTTATATTCTGAAAATTATTTAGAAATAATTTCACGTAAGGAAAATTATTTAGATTTGCCAAATGCCAGAATAATGAAAGAGAGAACTTTTAAGGCATTTTATTACTTTCTGCAAAGTCAAAAGTTTCCATAATTTCATTAGCATTTGGTAGCATTGCCTATAAACTGTATAATTTGGGTCAAATGTTTTGGATATCCTTCCACAAGCTTCTCACAGTAGATGGTAGGAATTTTGGCCCATTCCTCCTGACAGAACTGGTGTAATTGAGCCATGTTTGTAGGTCGCCTTGCTCACAGCTGCCTTTTTCAGATTTACCCATACATTCTCAATAGAATTGAGATTAGGGCTTTGTGATTGCAACTCTAAAACATTGACTTGGTTATCCTTAAGCCACTTTGTAACCAATTTGGCAGTATGCTTCAGGTCATTTTCCACTTGGAAGACTCATTTCCACCCAAGCTTCCTGGCTAATGTCTTGAGATGTTGCTTCAGTTGCTTCAGTATTGCTAAATAATCTTCTTTCCTCATGATGTCATCTATTTTGTGAAGTACACCAGTCCTTCCTGCAGCAAAACAACCCCACAACATGATGCTACCACCCCCGTGTTTCACAGTTCAGATGGTGTTCTTAGGCTTCCAAGCTTCTTCCTTTTTCCTCCAAAAGTAACAATGGTCATTATGGCCAAACAGTTAAATTTTAGTTTTGTCAGACCTCAGGATATGTCTTCAAAAATGCAGGTCTTTCTTCCTGTGTGAATTTGCAAACATTAGTCTGGCTTTTATATGTTTCTTTTGAAGTAATGGCTTCTTCCTGGCCGTGTGGCCTTTCAGCCCATGTTGATATAGTACTCGTTTCACTGTTAATAATGACACAATTTTACCAGTTTCCGCCAGCATCTTCACAAGGTCTTTTGCTTTTGTTCTTGGGTTGATATGCCCATGTTGGACCAAAGCACGTTCATCTCTGAGACATAGAACCCGTCTTCTTCCTGAGCAGTATGATGACTGTACATTCCCATCTTGTTTGTACTTGCCTATAATTGTTTGTACAGATGAACGAGGCACCTTCAGGTATCTGGAAATTGCACCTAAGGATGATCCAGACTTGTGGAAGTCCACAATTCTCTTCCTGATATCTTCCTGATTTCTTTAGTCTTTCCCATGATGTTGCACACAGAACTAGTGTGTTTCTGGTGTACTTTAAAGTACATTGACAGGTGTGTCTCTAATTAACTCAGATGTTGCCAATAATCAGAAGCTTCCAAAGACATGACCTCATCATATGGGCTGTCCAAAATTGTTTAAAGGCAGAGTAATCCTAGTGTATGTAAACTTTTGACTTTGCAGGAAGTAATAAAAATGCCTTAGAATTTTATTTCTCTCTCATTATTCTGTCATTTGACCAATATAAATAATTTTGGTTCCTAATTGACCTTAAACGGGTAAGGTTTATTCAGATTTCATGTCAGATAGTGAGAAAAACCTGCAGATGTGTCTTTATATAGTGTCTGTAAACTTCTGGTTTCAACTGCATATCATACCTCAGGGAGCTATAGATGTATATTAGATGCAGTGCATGTTTCCTAAAAAGGCAGGATTTTTAGGCAGACAGTTTTCCCTTTCTGGGTTTTTCAGCTCCATCCCCCTCCTCCCTATCTTCTATTTACTGTTTAGCACTAGACTGATTTTTTGGAGCTGAGAGGTTTCTGAACATTTACAGACATCCTTCAGACAAGAAGTAGGAGACTATAATCTGAAGAAGATGCCACTTTCAGTTAATATAATTCCTTAGAAAGTTTCATATATACTACCAATTTAAAGAAAATTATTAGGATTGTAAGTACACTCAGGGCTGTCATCAAAATAAAAAAATGGGCCCCACTGATGTAGTGCAAGTGTAATGACAATGGTTGACACTGACAGCAAACAAAACTTAGAATGGAGTCGCATGCAAGTAATAATAAGCGTGTACCTAAAATAAATGTAGGTACTTACCTTTAGATGATGGACAGCAAAACAAACGATAACTAGGATGTGGATGGATATGAAATTTTAAATAACCTGAATCCGGAAGCAAGACACCAGACAATACCTTGTCCTATCAACTAGATGTTTCTAACTCTATCCCTAAGGCTGGCCCTACACCAAACCGCATGGCCTTTTTCCATCCCTGATGATATCCCTACCAATGTCCCTCATCTCTGCTGACCCTAATGAAAACAGCACAGAACTGAGAAAGAGAACTCAGGAATAGGACACACTGAAAAACTGACATAGGGCAGAACTAAAGCAAACAGAAAACTAAGGGCAAACAGGCTCTAACCGGGCACAGAAGGCTAACAAAACAGGACTCAACAGGACTATATGCAGGAAGCTCAGAAACTATCAGCAATATACTCTGCGCCAGCTTCCAAGTGAACTTCAGCCTTAGGCTGCTTTCACACCGCACAGTTTTGGTGCAGTTTTAACTGCGCGCCAATTAAACTGCCTTTATTACCAGCAAGCTTCTTTCTGTTATCTGAACTGTTTGGAAAGTGAGTAATGAATTAGTGTTTTTATTATCCACAAGACTTTAAACACAGTAATTGATTACTCGAAACACTTTTCTAAACAATTTAGATAACTGAAAGAAGCTTGCTGGTAATAAAGGCAGTTTAATTGGAGCGTGGTTAAATCTGCACCAAAACTGCGCTGTGTGAAGGCACCCTTATAAAGAGCTAACAATCAAACATTTCCAATAATTGAGCTCACATTTGCCGCATGTTTAGCTAATCAGTCCTGAGAAAAGTAAATGCTGATCTAGTAAACAGGGAAAAAAATGAAATGGAAGGAGGATTCCTGCCATATGTACAAGTAAGATAGAAACTTGGTATGGGTGGAGGGCCCAGATGCTTTGGCTGTATAGGGCCCTGAAATTACTGATCGCAGCCCTGAGTACAGCGCAAGACATTTGAGTCATAGTACCTCCTAGTCTAAGAAATTGAAACCAAGTCCCCTAGTGCTCCGATCTATCATTAATTAGAGCTAAATTGCAACATATTGCACTTTGTAGGCACTATTACTTTTGTTCTAGTTTTTTTATTATTAATGTTTGTCTGTAGTGCATAGTTCACACAGCTAGCAACATATTTTAAGACCCCAAGGGGTTTCCATAATTGAGTTAGCCACAATGCTTCCATGAAAGTAGTAGCCACCTTGTCCTGAAACAGAGTCAATTATATTGTCTCCATCACCATCCATTACAGACTCAGCCGCAAAGAATGAATCACAGAGCTCCTGTAACATAACAGCACAAAACAGTGCCCCCATAACATGTACATCCGGCAACCGTGTCTGCAGAGCAGTCTGTAACAGGACCCTGAGGCTTGTGCTACTTCCCCTTGCAAGTGAAAGAGTCCTTTGAAGAATATAGTGCTGGATTGGGTATTGTTTTCCTGTGTGCTCATCTGGGAGGATGTATTTCTATTGGCGATACTATAAGAGACTGGACATCTGAGAGTTAAGTGGACAAATAAAGTAAAGCCAACGTATGTCTGTAAAATGATATACTTACAACAAAATCAAATTTAGCATTAAGCAAAAATTTTCCCTGACACACTGCATATTTTACATATTTCTCTACCATTAGCAAAGAAACGTATGAAAAATTAACCGAGTGAATCATAGATAATAGAATATATAATGATATAAAGCCTTTCCATACAAGGCATATGTAACCCATTTACGCTACTAAAGTCTGTATTCGCTGGAGAAAATAAACACGTGCCAATGTGTTCCTTTAAGGCCAACTGCAGTCTAGAAATGTCACTGCTGCCTTCTGGTGTATTCACTTTCGTGCAAACATAATGAAACCCTGTAAAACATAAGTTGTGCATACTTCATTATTATACAATAACTGATATGTTAATCACTGCTTCAATACAGGTATAACTAGATGTACATCAGGATTTTCCTAAATGGCAGGTGAATATATATATATATATACAGGTGAAACCACAAGTTTACATGCACTATATAAAAAGACACATATACATGTTTTTCTCACTATTTGACATGAAATCAGAATAAACCTTCCCCGTTTTAGGACAATCAGGAACCAAAATTATTTATATTTACCAAATGCAGAATAATGAGAAGTTTTGGAATATTTTTATGTTTGTTTTATTTTTTTATATGTTATTTTATTATTTATTATTATTTATAATATATATATATATATATATATATATGTGTGTGTGTGTATTAAATAACAGAAAGGTTATTCACTGGTCCCTCAACATGCAATATTAATTGTTTCTGGGACGACCATTGTACGGTGGGTATGGAAAGTATTCGGACACCTTTAAATTTTTCACTCTTTGTTTCATTGCAGCCATTTAGTAGGATCAAAAAAGTAAATTTTTTGTTCATTAATGTACACTCTGCCCCTCCCCATCTTGAAAGAAAAAAAGACAGAAATGTAGATATGTTTGCAAATTTATTAAACAAGAAAAACTGAAATATCACATGGTCTTAAGTATTCAGACCCTTTGCTCAGTATTGAGTAGAAGCACCTTTTGAGCTAGTACAGCCATGAGTCTTCTTAGGAATGATGCCACAAGGTTTTCACACCTGGATTTGGGGATCCTCTGCCATTCTGCCTTGCAGATTCTCTGGAGTTCCCTCAGGTTGGACGGTGAACGTTGGTGGACGCCATTTTCAAGTCTCTCCAGAGATGCTCAATTGGGTTTAGGTCAGGGCTCTGGCTGGGCCAGTCAAGAATGGTCACAGGGTTGTTCTGAAGCCACTGCTTTGTTATTTTAGCTATGTGCTTAGGGTCATTGTCTTGTTGGAAAATTAACCTTCGGCCCAGTCTAAGGTCCAGAGCATCTGGAAGAGGTTTTCATCCAGGATATCTCTGTACTTGGCCCCTTTCCTCATTCTTTCAATTATAACCAGTTATCCTGTCCCTGCAGCTGAAAAACACCCCCATAGCATGATGCTGCCACCACCTTGTTTCACTGTTGGGATTGTATTGGGCAGGTGATGAGCAGTGCCTGGTTTTCTCCACACATACAACTTACAATTAATACCAAAAAGTTCAATCTTCGTCTCATCAGTCCAGAGAATCTTATTTTTCATAGTCTGGGAGTCCTTCATGTGTTTTTTTGCAAACTGTATGCGGCTTTCATATGTCTTGCACTGAGGAGAGGCTTCGGTCGGCACACTCTGCCATAAAGCCCAGACTGGTGGATGGCTGCAGTGATAGTTGACTTTGTGGCACGTTCTCCCATCTCCCTACTGCATCTCTGGAGATCAGCCACAGTGATCGTGTGGCTCTTCTTTACCTCTCTCACCAAGGCTCTTCTCACACAATTGCTTAGTTTGGCTGGACAGCCGGGTCGAGGAAGAGTTGTGGTCGTCCAAAACTTCTTCCATTTTAGGATTATGGATGCCACTGTGCTTTTAGGAACCATGAGTGCTGCAGAAATTCTTTTGTAACCTTGGCCAGATCTGTGCCCAGCTCCTGTGTTTTCTAGGGCCACGGCCCGTTTCCTCCATTTCTAAACCTTCTCTATAGTGACTTTTTGAGAAAGGTCGGATGACCGAAACGTCTTTTACAGTCACATTTAAATATTCTCACTGGAGCCTGTAGTAAATTTTGTAATAAAATACTCCTTTGTGTGTTTGTAACAAAATAATTGTAGTGTGATGTCAATTTATCAAAAATCTCTGACATGCACTGTGAGCTGTGAGGTCTTATATAGACAGGTGTGTGCATTTCCTAATCAAGTGTAATCAGTTTAATTGAACACAGCAGGACTCCAATGAAGGCGTAAAACCATCTCAAGGAGGATCAGAGGGAAATGGACAGCATGTGAGTTAAATATGAGTGTCATAGCAAAGGGTCTGAATACTTATGACCATGTGATAGTTCAGTTTTTATTGTTTAATAAATTTGCAAAAATATCTACATTTCTGTTTTTTTTCTTTCAAGATGGAGGGGGCAGAGTGTACATTAATGAGCAAAATAAATTAACTTTTTTGATCTTACCAAATGGCTGAAATGAGACAAAGAGTGAAAAATTTAAATGTGTCTGAATACTCTCCGTACCCACTGTATGTTGAAATGATTGTATGTTGAAACAAAAACCCTAAGTGAATATGGTAATTGATTCTAAGTTACCAAAATGTGACTCCCTAACATAATGCAAAATAAAGATTAAAGAAAAGGAAGCAGATAACTATTAGAGATAAAGCAAATCCTTACATGTAACATCAGAAGGGGCCGCTGGAAGCTGAAAATCACTTTCTACATTGATGACAGAAGCTTCTTTGGGTCATGTACAGAAAAAAAAATGGAGTCCTCACCTGGTGTCCAAAAGAGCCTCTCATCCTGGTACATACAGTATAAAGAGCAGTACAGAACATGTAGTACCGCACTGTACTGTAGAGAGGCGCTACTAGATCACACTCCATGCACTTCACTTATACAAGTGTTTTACAAGTAAACTGTCTATGATAATTAGCCGGATCAATGTTTGGAACACTGTATGCTGAAACCACACTCAACAAACAATTTTGCAGGAAGACTACTAAAATATTAAAACAGGGATCACTGTTTATAGCAAAAATTGTCAACTAAAGGTTCATGCACATGGACAATGAGCCTGTTTGCCATACAGCTTCTTCGTACATAGCTGCATGGCCTCCATGTGCTGTCAACCATGCTTCATCAGGTGCCAAAGTAGCCATACCACCAATGAAATCAGAGGTATCATTTTTAAAGGTTGTTTATATACAGACAGTAAGATAAAGATTATAAGGAAGATAGTAACAGAAATGGGCTACACACAAGGTTGGTTTGTAGTCTGTACCCATAGAGATACCCAGTGATGGAATGAAGTTCATTGGGCCCACTAGAACTAATTAAAGGCTTACCAGAAGAAATTATTTTGAGGGGTCCAGCCTTATGGTATACAGAACATGTGCATGGTCACTTTCAAGTAATCTTAGCACATGCAGGGTTTAATAAGATATCAGGTGATTGGTTCAACAGGTTGTCTTCTCCTATTTAAAGCCCTGAAATATTAAGGGTTGGTTATTACGACAGAGCTCAAGAACATGATCACTAAGATCAACAGTTCCAGTGCTGTAGATACCACAGAGCTTTATATAGACAAGTATTGCAAACAATAGGCCAGAATATTACGCATGATAATAAAGCTACATTTAAAAAAAAAAAAAAAAAGATAACTAGGGTTTGTGTCTTTTTACTTTTAAAACGCTATTTCAAATCAATAGAAATGTTTTGCCAGATAATTTAATATAAAAAGAAAATATACTAACACATACATTGTTCTCTGCTGAATAGGATAGCGGGCTGTGTATTTTACCAGTAGTACAGTGAAACAGAAACCTTTCCTTTAGCATAGGTTTTCCACATAACAAATTGTGAGTATTTTGTATACATCTTATGTATGAGGCCAACATGGTGTAAACATGGCTTAATCTTTCATCTAAAATTTATCCTGCCATTTTTGCTTCTGTTAACATAATGGTGTCTAGCAGGGCCGTCTTAGCAGAGTTTTGGGCTCCCGGGCAAAGCAGTGCACTGGGCCCTGCCTAAGCACGTGACAACACACCAGGTCACACATCTAACCAAGCCCACATACGGAAATATATCAGTCCATGCTTCTAACCAGACTCATGCACACCCAATTATGCCCAGTTTCCTCCAGCAGACAAGTGCCAAAACAGTGGCTGTTTATAATCAGAACAGAGTATAGCTGGGACTCTCATGAGCTGAAAAGAATGGCGGCCTGGAAAGCCACAGTGAGATTGTAGGTCCCCGTCCAAACATATATTATAACCATACCTCCATTCACCTGGGGCCAATATGCTCATGGTGCCCTAGGGAAACTCTCCAGTGTGCCTAATGGATAAGATGGCGCACGTGTATTACATATGTAATGGGTATTCCAGCATAGGTGTCTGGATCCTATGTGCAACAAATTGTGAACAATAGGCCACGTTGATCACAACTGTAATATGTGGTTAATAGGCCCCAGGAGTTGGCAGAATGATGGTGCTCCTCATCAATGTGGTAACCAACATAATGCCATCCATTTGTGTGTAACTGTGTTTGCTATTACAGAGTAGACCAATTTAAAGAATAGTTGGGTAACTATTGGGTAAATAGGCAAAACCATATGGACTAGAACTGCTAACCCCCAGGACTGCCACCAGTCACACATCGATGGTCAGTCTAAAGGATAGGCCACAAACAGGGTCAGATGCCCCAACAGAGTACCAGAGGATCCCCCAGTGGACCCAAGCTCTGACACAATAACATGCCTCTAATTTATCAGGGCCCCAAGCGTCTAGTAGAAAACAACCTAGTTTGGAGCTGACTTTAGAACCAATTACCATATATTCTTATAAAACCTTCATGTGCAATGATTACTTTAAAGTGGGCATGCATACAGTACTTAAAAGTGGTCATGCACATGTCCTATAGAGATGAAAGATGAGCCCTTAAAATTTCCTTTAGTGGGCACACAAACCTCAAAATCTCTCTCTATGGATGACGTTGAATGACTACCAAATAGTACCCCTTTCAGTAGTTAGATACTCTACTATACTTTTTGACCCTAAAATCTAACCACTCCTTAAAAAAATGTTTGGGTAGCATACAATAACCTCATGTATTGTTGTGTTGTACCTTCAGATCACATTTTGGTCCCTGAGTTCTGATTTATGAAATAGCCGTGGATGTATGCAGGCTGGGAAACAGACCCACAGGGGAGCAGGGGAAACCCACAGTCGGTTCCTGGGCAATGTGGGTCCCTGGGTTTGGCAGGCCTGGAGCTGTTTTTCAGGGAGAAAGGCAGAGAGGGAGAGGAAGAAAGGAAGAGGTAAAGTGCACTATGTGCAATCATATACAGTAGCTGTGGGATCGGCCCCAAGAACCAGCTCTAATGGTTTTCCCCAAGAATCAACTCCAGTGGTGGGCCCCAAGAATCAGCTCTGATGGTGGGTCCAAAGAATCAGCTCTAATGGTGGGCCCCAAGAACCAGCTCTAATGGTGGGCCCCAAGAACCAGCTCCAATGGTGGACCCCAGGAATCAACTCCACTGGTGTGCCCTAAGAATCATCTCTAATGGTGAGCCCCAAGAATCAGCTCTGATGGTGGGCCCCAAGAATCAGCTCTGATAGTGGGCCCCAAGAACCAGCTCTAATGGTGGGCCCCAAGAATCAGCTCTAATGGTGGGTCCAAATAATCAGCTCTAATGGTGGACCCCAAGAATCAACTCCACTGATGGGCCCTAAGAATCAGCTCTAATGCTGGGCCCCAGGAATCAACTCCACTAGTGGGCCCCAAGAACCAACTCCACTGGTGGGCCCCAAGAATCAGCACTCTAGTCCAGTGCTGGATTTTTGCTTATATAAATCTCATTCACAGGTGTATCTATAGCTGAAGTAGCCATAGCAGCTGTTACAGGGCACTGTTATAAGGGTTCTCTGGTATATGGCACTGGTATTTATACTTTTATTTATTTATCGCTGTTTCTGTTTCCTTTCATTATGTAGTAGGGGTCCATTTCACTTTGCTATGGGGCGCTATGAATTCTAGTTATGGTTTAGGAGCTTTCCCCCCTATTATATATCTATATATTATAATATATAATTATATATATATATTTTAATATTTCATATATTTATATTAAAATATATTGCAAAGGGAGGCTATGAATCTAGTTATGCCCTGATTTCAATTATATAGTAGTGTTAACCAAACTATATATATATATTATAGGAAAGCTCCTAAACCTTAATTACGAAATCTATACAAGCCCTTCACTATCATATGTCATTTATAATGCTGGGGTCATCCTATGCCCACTCTGGTTTGTAGATGTGACTTCTTCCTCTGAAACCCCAACAACTGCCGCCCTATTGTATAACATGATGTATCATACATCCTTATCTACGTGACTGCCTTCATTTGTATAGAATATATATTAACTTATTGAATGATTGATATAGCAAAGGTTCACTGAGTAGAAAGCTGATTGAGACTACAGCTTTATGTAAGGTGTATTACTAATCTGGTAACCCTATCTAGTCTGCACTCATTACCAGACATGATCATAATATTTTATTGCAGCTTTTATTACACTAACCAACAGTAAAATGTTTCTTTGCAAATAATGCACAGTTGGCAACTATGTATTGGGAGGATTTATAAGAAACAATAATGATTATTGACATATAGGAAATGTCATATAGAATGATTTTTATAGAAAAGCAGTGAAATTTATAAGTGGTTATTTGGAGTTTTAGGACGTGTTTAGGCGGGAGACAGGACACACTTGGATAGTCATGTTAGACGTAGTTATTTCATACACAGAGTTACAAAGAAGGACTGTAAAGAGAGACATGAACTAGGTGTGTGTTATATGATGGGAAACAGGGGGTACAGATTGGTGGATGGTGGTTCCACCTTATTTGCAGGTAATGCTTCATAGGAAATAAGTATACAAATTGTCCCTCCTTCAGAAGAAAGAAAACTATCTGATACTAGCCAAACGAGAGTCTCCTGAAAAAGGAAAAGTCAGCAGTCTATGGACAAGTGTTGAGATTGTTGTTCTTCTTCTAGTGGAGAGCTAATTTGCATACTTATTTCCCATAGAGCATTGCTTGAAAATAAGTTTCTGATCACTTCAATAAAAATCAGTACCTCCCCTGAGCTGAATCTTAAAGGGGTTGTCTCACTACAGTGATTCACCTTATCTCAGTCCTGTTTTCTTGGTTTCACTTTGAATTCAGGGGCGTGTTTACTGGCTTCTACTAGGCTGCAGTAGAAGCCAGGTCTGTAGCTATAGCAACCACTGCTGGCAGCCTATCAGGAGGGATCAAACAGGTCTGTAGCTATAGCGACCTGAGGAGCTGATGCAGCCCATACATGAGGGGATATCTCAGAATAGGTTGGACACTGTTAATGGACATATATTGCAAAGGGACTTGTTTTTGCAAGATCTTTAACATAAAAAGCAATCCTTGTAGTGAGACAACCCCTTTAAGGCATCTCACAATCCAATAAGTATCCTGCTCTGTATTAATATGGGGCAAAAGCCCCAAAACAACTGTTTACAACTGCTTCTAGCTTGGCTAGAATTAAGATAGCTTTTTTTTTTCTTTTTTTTTTTTGGATAGGGATCTGTGATAGGAATCTGAGACCGGTAAAGAAGATTTATCCTCTTTTTTGTCTCTACCTCACTCCATGTACACGTTCTCTTTTGGATCTTGTACCCTTTTTCTCTGTATTTTACCCATTTTTGCTATCACTTGATAACCAGGATCAGAGCTGAGATCCCCCAAGGAAAAACACTACATGGGCCCTTTGTCATTCAACATTGCCTCACAGAGCACCCCCTTCCATTTTCCTAACGATCCACCACTAACTGTTTGTCATGAAAATGATTAGCTCATGCATTTACATGAAATACAAAATTTAGAAAGCTACTGTAGAGGTGACAGGGCCCTTTATCTACAGGGCCCCTCTGCAGCGGCACGGATTTCACCAGTGGTGTGTCCGCCTCTGCATTTGCCCCCTCGTCTTAGATTAGCTCCCTGCTTCTCTTTCCATCTCCTCTCCTCTCCCTGCCCTTGGTTTCAGACTAGAGATGAATTGAGCTGGGGACTAAGGGATGGATACTTTATTAAAAAAACAAATGCTCCCTGCTGTAAAATATTAACAGAGTCTTTTACTAAACTCACCCCCTGTGTCCTTCACCGGCTCTCGATGCCTTCCTTTTCATAACCACCTGTCACATTCATACTGACATAATTAAGATGATCACTGGTCACTGAGCTTCTATAGACTGGATACAGGATGCAAATATAAATTCAAAGCCATGAGGCATACCATAGTATAAGGCAACATTTATCTGTATCTTACTGCATTATGCTGTTTAGTTCTGACATAAGCTTGAGAAGCAATGTGCTGTAGTTTATGTAAGGTAATACGCACATGTATTTTCACACTGAATGCTGGTATATTTAAAGGGGTTGTCCACTCAGGAAAATCCCTGTCAATGACGTATTAGCAGGCGTGGCAAGTCACTGCAAAGTTTGGCTCTTTCTCTGAAGTGACCATACAGTGGATAAATTTGCAAAAATATCTACATTTCTCTTTTTTTTTCTTTTAAGATGGGGGGGGGGGGCAGAGTGTACATTAGTGAGCAAAAAATGAACTTTTTGGATCTTACCAAAAGGCTGCAATGAAACAAAGAGTGAAAATTTAAAGGAGTCTGAATACTTTCCGTAGCCACTGTATATGACATGGTGATCCATGCTGGGTAAAACAGTATCTACAGGTTCGACTGGTCTTAGAGTACCACGGTCCCCTGGGGACCCCAAACTTTATACAACACGAATTTAGAAAAAATTTGCCCTCCACTCTCTTTTGTATAAATAAGACCCGATACCAACACATTTATCTTTATCTGTTTTTATTTTTGATTGTCAAACTTTCTTTCCCCTTTTTGCACATAACAGGGGCAGCCATCTTGCCCGAAAGCTTTTAACAACATTTTTGGGGACAGTCCAAAACGGGAATCGTTTTTTTTTGGGCTATTGCACTAAAAACCCCCTTTTTACACCCTATTCTTGTTGTAAAAGAACTGTCATACACAAAAAAATAGGCACATTATACACCGGGGCCGACATTTTGTAATCGCTAAATTGTTTCCTGTGCACCCCCTCACGCAATGCGCCTATTGAGGTGCATTACATATGTTAGCGCCTCTTGTGGGCAATACGCCGCGATAGGGGCATTACATTACTATCAATGTTTGCTATGTCCATTGCGCAATGCGCCTTTTTTATGCGATGCGCCTTTTTAGGGGCTTAGGTATTCCTGATGCCCGATTCGACGTATCGGACTTCGAGGGCATTTTACACTGATTTAAGGCGCCCTAATGGCATAGATACGCCACTTTTCGACATGTCGCCCTTAGAGATAAGCTTTACAGGAGCTACATTGACATAGCAACCTGTGAACTGGAGCTCACTCATTTACTTCTATGGGTGAGTGTTGTGGGCATGATCTGTGACCTGGGAAGAAGTCAGTGTATAGGAAGGAGAGGGGGAGCAGTGACCATCTCCTATTGTGAATGGTGGAACTCTTATTGTTGTTAAATGTTGGACCATTTCAATACGGCACTATATAAAATTATATACAAAAACTATATACAATATTTTACAAAGAAACATGGCCATATAGTTTATATTAAGTTTCCTTAGCTGGTCCAGATGTTACCTTCCACTCATCCACATTCTCCATCCCTACTAAATTTCCTTTTACTGGCCCACCAACTATTGTACTATTGTTCCGTTATACACTTTATTTACATATATACAAATATACATATATACAACTTTACATAGGCACAAATATACCTATATATAATTTTTTTTATTTTTTTATTTAAATGGTGGATCATGTGTTACCTATACACTGGTGTAACATTTTAGTGTAATCCTGCCTGTGGTGATGACCAATCAGTGTCTTCCTATTATTAGACTTAGTAGCCAGAGTGAAACTCAAAGTAGTTGTCTCACCATGTTGTTTCAGAGCCAAAAGCAGATTCAGATTCATGCCTGCTGTCTACTCCTGGTCAGGCCTGGCTGGCAGTGATTAGCATATCATCTCGGCATTCACAGCTCTTTTAATAGCACTGACATGAGAGATGTTCTCTTTAAGTGCAGAGAGCTGCAGAGCATAAAATAAAACAAACAAAAGGAGATGAATTACTTGTTTGAGATAACACCATATTCTCAAGCTGCCAGCAGCCCGACCTGTCGCCATTCCTGCTTTCAGATAAGACAGCAAAGAGAGAAGGAGAGAGCAGGTCAGTAACCCAGAGAAACCTGTGTACACTCAGAGTTGATACATTTTCCTCAATTTTATCTCAACAAAGCCAAAACAATAAAGCAATATATTTGTAAAAAGTCTTTAATTGCTGGTCTTTACATGTTTAAAGCTAATCTTTATAGTGAGACAACCCATTTAACCAAAAAGTCTTAACAGATATGTTTAAATAAAGCAAATAAAGCAAAATAGTTGTAAAATTGGCCCATACCTCCAAGAGAGCTCCTGCCCTAAAGGGAAAAGGGAGGGTTTCCCCCCATTGCGGAGGTGGTGCCGGACCTGTTTTACAATAGACACCAATGGCGCACAACAACCGAATTGACTACAATGGGATCCGTCGATTTTCTGCCACGGTGTCCATTGTTTTACAAGAAAAAACGCTGCATACTGTGCAACTTTTTCTATCAATCCCGACAGAACTTGCGACTGAATAGAGCCTCTGACATAAGTGTGAAGAGTACCTGAATGTGCATGGGCAGAACATTGTTTCACAGCTGATGATATGGCCCAAAGTTAGGGGCAGTGGTGAACTGGGATTTAGGGCAAGAACATTTTAAAAAAATAAATAAATTACAGTTTAGTGGTTTTCTACTGGAGATCGCTCAGCACTGTACACTGCTTTTTTGGGCAACCTCATAGACTTTGAATGGAATAAAAGTGTGCATGCTCGACCGTCACCTGCACACAGACCCCTACTGGTCAGACACATCATAATCCATGATAAGTAATACTTTGATTTTAAAAAAACGAAAGGTAAACTTTCCCTTTTTAAAACCTATTGCAATACAACATGACAGTAAAAATGCCAGAAAAAACCCAAAATTACGTGAATCATAATAAAGGGTTTTCCCCAAAATGATTAGCTTTTAACTTAGGTAAAAAGGGAAAATGAAACATTTCGAATACCGCCTTTTGATTTTGCTTTGGTCAGGAGATAAAGAAGATTTTATCTCCTCTTAGAGCAAAAAGTTTCTATGGTTACACACCACCTCTCCCCAACTTTTTCTCCTCTGTCTTTTCTCTAATTGCTCTAAACTGCCATCAATTAGTCCATCCATGGTGATTTACTCCCTTCTGAGTTTTCTCTCTAGCATCAGATGTTACTTAACTAAATGAATCTTTCACTCTTTAGAGCTCTGTAGCCTTGTGTACTACACTTTATAATCTCATCATATGTCAGGGGAAAAGGGAAAAGCAGGGCAGCAAAGGATGGGTCAATCACTGTTATAGACCCACAGCCTGAACAGGATGTGTGAGTCTAAAGCTGGCTGTAGCTCTGTAAAACTGCATGGTGAAAAAATCCCTTTAAGACTCTCCAACAATAAAGACAAATCTACATGTTTTCAGAGAAAGTAGGTTGAATTGTGTCCAAAGATTATGTCAATAAAAACTTTTCTTTTTTTTTTCTCCCAAAATAATTTTAAGGGTTTTCCTTGGCTGTGTGTTTTGGGTCATTATCTTGCGAAATGTCCGCCTTTGTTTATCTTATCATCCCCGGGATGGCGCAATTTTATCAAGAATATCTCAGTCCATTCATCCATTCATCCTTCCTCTAATCATATGAAGTTTGCTAGTGAAGTATGCTAAAAAACAGCCCCATACAATGAAGTTCCCACCACCAAACTTCTGTTGCTATGTTTTTTTGGGGTGATATACAGTGTCTTTTGGCCTCCAAACATAGTGTGGTTATGACCCCAAAACTGTTCACTGCCCTTCATATTTAGAATTCTTCTGTAACCCTTGCATCATATTTTGCAACAATAAGGTCGCAAAGGTCTTTATACAGCTCGCTGGTTTTACCCATCATAATATGTTTCCTGTATGGCACCTTTGTAATGAGACCCCTTTTAATAGGCCACAAGTTAAACCATCTGATGTTATTTTTCACGGAGTGGCAAGATTTTTTTAATTCTGATAATTTCAGTGTTTTATGACTTTCCCTGGGTTTTTGCACCTCTCTTTCTTTTTGTTCAATATTTTTTCCCCGTGTCTTTTTTATTATTACACATAACTAATTTAGGACACTATGGGGTTTATTTCTTGCCGTGTGGGTTGAATGGGGTTGTTACTAAAATCGTAAGAAATTTTATGCCAATACACCTTTAAAAAAATATTTTTCTTAGAAAAAAATTTATGACGTGTTCAAAAATTATTTTTTCCCGTATACATTTATTACACAGTACATGAATAGTATTGTTTGTTATGATGGTTGAATTGTAATATGTAAATGGTTAACATGTTCCTATTGTACGACTGTTGGCCAGGGACACTACCATTAAAATTAATTATTTTCTTACAAATGTTTCTTTCATATACATTTTTCTTTCATATACAGTATATAATTTTTTAAGTTTTCTTTTGTATATAACTTCCTGATTTGTGATCTGTGAGCAGTGAGGATCACTTAAGTTCTCTCAGGTCCCCTCCCCAGTGCAGAAAAATATTAACCCATGATTCTTTCATGTGTTGCTCTTATCATGTCCCTATCAGTTTATCTATCTTTATCTAGACCTGTCAAGAGAACAGAGTAATCATCATTTGTCATTACCTACTATTTTTCATTAAACTACATAGAGATAAGCATTTCTTGCTGCAATTCAGAAGTTTTATCTCTTTATTACTAAAGCTAGTGAAAAGCATTGATTAATATGTACATTTTTAATGTTGTTGGACTGCCGAAATAAAAAAAATACTGCAAAAAATTCTATATTGAGGAATATTGATTTTAATAAAAATAACCCTGAGGAAAGAGTCAATTCAAGAACATATAATAGTTGCATTGGTGTCATCTTAGTGGGTTATACTTTTTTTTTTTTTTACCCATCTTTATCCATGCCTCCATTGGTGCCGACTCTGTGGGCTGTCTTTTCTGATCTTCTGTTTACTTCTGCCCAAAGGCATCAGATGTCACTGCGGAAACGCTGATTGAGTAGGGGGCACGTGCCAGGACCCTTTTCTAGCAGTAGTCAGCTACCGCAATACCCCTGCAGCAAATTAGTGGCTACAGCAGTGACACTGTGACCGCCATCGGAAGGCCAGGGAGAGACAGCCCACAGAGTCAATGATGGAACGGAGGTGAGAAGTAAAGTATGAGTTTTATTTTATCACAGCAGAATTTTTTTTAATTTTTAATGGATAACCCCTTTAAGTTAGCCATGCACAATACAAAATTCAGCCTGACAGACCATATTATTGTCAGACAATAGTCTGTCGTTGGCCATCATTCATGTATAATTCCCAAATAAGAGTTATTATATGATTTTTTGTTTGGTTTTTTTGTTTGAGCGCCCTTGGTTCCACAGGCGCTGGTACATTCAGGTTTCATACATAACATAGGCAAACAAGTACAAAGGTGACAATTACTAAACTAACAACTGGTACAGAAGGAGTGAGATCCCTGCCCGCAAGGGCTTACCCTTAAGGAAGGTGGGAAGAGACAGAAGGTGAGGGGCAACATGGTTGTTGGATAGTGTTTGACAGCAGTTATTGTTGGTTCTAGGCAATCCTGAAGAGAAGTTTTCAGGTTGCTTTTGAGCTGGTGAGAGTGGGGAGAGTCCTGAGGTGTTGGGGCAGTGAGTTTTTCCAGAGTGTGGTGAGAAGCACGAGAGAAGACTTGGAGACAGTGTTAAGGACTGATAAGGGGAGAGCAGAGAAGAAGGTCCTGTAGAGCGGAGTTGCGTGACGGGAGATATCTGGAGATTAGAGCAGAGATTTAGAGGGGAATGTTATGAGAGCCTTGTAGGGCAAGGTTGTCTAACTTGAACTGGATTCGCTGGGCAATGGGCAGCCCTGAAGGGATTGAGCAAGGGGACGCAGAGGAGTATCGGAGAGGAGAGAGGGAATCAGACGGGCATCAGTGTTAAGGATGGATTGGAGGGGAGCGTGGAGCTGTGGGAGGCCACAGAAAAGGATGTTGCAATAGTCTAGGCGTGAGATACGAGGCCTGGACGACATTTTTGAGCTTCTCGAAGTTAAGAATGCACGGATACGGAGATATTTTTCAGTGGAGGCGGCAGGTGAGGTGAGGGTTTGGATGTGCGGTTTTGAAGACAGATTGGGAAGTCAAGGGTTATCCCAAGGCCAAGCGACTTAGTAACTGGTGAGAGAGATGTAGCCATTGAAACTGGGTTGATAGAGAGATCAGTGGAGGATGGAGTGGGCCGGTGGAAAGATGCATGAATACAGTTTTCTCCACGTTTACTTCAAGGAGACGTGAGGAGAAAGTAGGAGGATAAGGACGAAAGACAGTCCCCAGGGACCGGGAGAGTAAGAGGTAAAATATCTGGGCCGGAGGATGTAGAGTTGGTATCGTCAGAAACAGCTGGTATTGAAAGCCAAGAGCGATGCTATTAGTTGAACCCAGCCCAAAAGTGAAGATAGAAAAGAGTAGTGGGCCCAGACAAACCCCTGGGGTACACAACCAGAGAGCAGCCAAGGAGGAGTGGTGCGTGAGTGAGAGACGCTGAATGCCGATACAGTGAGGGAGGAGATAATCCAGAAAGGCCAATCCTGTGATGCCGAGGGAAGAGAGGAATTTGTATGAGGACTGAGTGGTCGCATGTCAAAGGCGAGGACAGGTCTAGGAGGAAAGCCAGAATAGTGGGCGAGAGGCTTTTGCAGTTCTATTCTTTGGTGAATCGGTTATGGCGGTATTACTGTAAGAGGTGGGGGGTCGAAGCCAGATTGCAGTGGTCAAGGAGAAGTTGAGATAGAAGAGAGTGAAAGTTGAAGATAGACGTGGTGTTCGAGAGGTTTTAGTAGGCGAATGGAAGCGCTGAGATGGGCGATAGTGGACAGTGAGGAGGGTCCAGAGATGTTTCCTTAAGGATGGGTGTGATGGTCGCCAGTTAATAAAGGGAGGAAGGGAAAAGCCAGAGGTTAATGATAGTTGAAGAGATGGTTGAGGGCATGGGATGAAAGAAGACACTGAGGTCTGGGAATTAGTGGGTATGGCAGTGGGTCAAGAATACGGTAGTGATAGTTGGATTTGGACAGTAAGTGGAGAGCTTGTCCATGCGTAGCATAGAGAAGGAAGATAGCGGAAGAGTAATGACAGGTTAAGGTGGATGTGGGGGACACTGCAGAATAGAGATAGAACGAGGGAACTGTGGGGTGAAGCTTTGTCTAATGAGATTGATCTTATTAACAAAAAAATAGTGGCAAGTCATCTCGCTAGAGGAGAGAATGGGGGAGGGGTGCTGGTGGGACAGGAAGCGTTGAAAGGTTTTCGACAGTTGTCTGGGGTTGTGAGACAGGGAAGATATGAGGGTGGTGAAGTAGTCCTGTTTGGCTGATTCGAGTGCAGATTTAAATGTATGCAGTGCTTGTTTATATGATGCAGGTCCTCAGTGGAGCGGGTTTCTCCAGCGGCGTTCAACAATTCTGGAAGCTCGCCCTCAGCTGTTATGGTGGAGACTGTGAGCCAGGGTTGTCTGTTGATTATTTGGTGTTCTGTTGTGTGTGATAGGGGCGACCATTCAAGAGTGATTGTGTTGTGTTTGTAGAAAGTGGTGCTATTCTGGTCAGAGAATGAGAGAAAGATGGTGAGAGAGGGAGAAAGAGATTCAGAAAGAATGCCGTGGTTAAGGTTGTAGGTTCTACCAGGGAGCAGTAGATTTGGGTGGGGGGGGCGGTGCGTGGAATTGTTTGGAGAAGGTGAGCAATTGTGTCAGCGATGGTAAAGGAGAGAGTGAGGTGTATCGATCGAGGACCGTAGGCAGGTGAAGATGAGGTCCAGTGTGTGTCCATCTTTATGAGTGCTCCAGAGGTCCACAGGGTGAGGCCGAAGAAGAGGAGAGTGACAGGAGTTGTTAGTAGTGGAGCAGCGGTTGCTCGGATTGTATGTTGAAATCTCCGCATGAAAAATGAGTGGGAGTCAGTGGAGAGAAAGTGAAGAGCCAGAAGCCGAAGTGGTCGAGGAAGGCGGTGGCAGGGCCTGGGGACGATAAACGAACAGCCACGTGGGAGGTTACGAGGGAGAGAATGCGGACAGAGTGCACCTCGAAGGAGGAGGGTGAAGGAAGGTATGGTGTAATGGGGACAAACGAGCAGGTATCTGATCAGAAGAAGGCCGACACCGCCGCCATGTTATTCTTCCAGAGCGGGGGATGTGGGTAAAACTCAGAAGCCCGCCGGTAAGAGAGTTGCATGGCAGGGAAGGTGTGTCAGAGGGTGTCAGCGCCAAGTTTCTGTTATCCCCGGAAGGTTAGGTTTGCGGGAAGAAGGAAAGTCATGGATGAAGAGAACTTGTTGCCTACAGAAACGTGCATTCCAAGAGCTCCAGACATCGGGATAGTATAGCGGCGGTGAGGGGAATGGGCCTTTATATTTAAGGGGTTATGGAAGTTGGTGCTTCTTAGGCCAGTAAGGGCAGGTGAAATAAGAGTGGGGATTTTGAGGGGCCCGGATTGGGGATATGTCCCCCAGCACAAGGAGAAGCAGGGAGAGGTGTGAGAAGGTGTGTGGGGATAGAGGCAAAAGGGGGTTTGTGTAGGTTTTGTGAGAGAGGTTTTAATGCTGACTTTTATGTTATATTTATAGACAGCTTTATGGTTGTCACCATTTGGAGACTCGGTTATTGCTAGTTGACAGTGAAGGAAACTTGTATCACGTAGATGTAGAGACTTGAATGATGTGGCGCACTCTTGGGCATCAGTCATCTGCAACCAATTTTTTAATATGTTCCTATCAACAGTCTACACCAAGTGTAAATCCCTAGTTGTTGTTAACCGGTGCATTGCTAGACAGAACGGCGAGCAGCAATAATTTCTAAAGCACTGTTATAAAAAGGTTTGATCCAGAGAGAAAAAGCTACATTTAACATGTCAAGGATCTCAGGAGTGCAGGAGAGAGGAGGTGTTGCGATGTAGTGGTTAAGGTGTTGACGTTTATTACTCAAATGTGTGGGTTTTATTCCTGCGGGTATCATTCCTAGGATTCACCGGATAAACCACACATCCTTCACGTCTTTTTTTTGAGTCCCTCGAGAGTGTTTATTATGATGTAACTTCTGGTTTATGCCCTATAAGGAGGACGGATACAGGCTTGTCTGCAGATTCCTGTAAAGACGGGTGCGCTGACACTGGAAATACAAAGCCACCACTTCATATGTGGATATAGAGAGTCACATAGCATGTTTTTAAATGCAGGACTTCCTACTATGGGCCACATGTATGAAACGGTTTTGGTCTAAAACTCATTTTTTTTTCCCCATAAGAAACCTATGGGCAAAAAAGTGAGTTTTAGACCAAAACTGTTTCATATATGTGGCCCTATGTTCTTATAGTCTATATGGGTAAAACTATGAACAGGAAAACCTCAATCCTTATATATCATGTGGGGTACAATATGAAGTTGATCCTTTTCCTATAAAAAATGTTGCTCTTTTCTTGAAAGGTTGTCCAAAAATGAGTTTAGTTGAGCTTGTATCTTTGCTTGACATTCTACTACTGGTGTTCATATGCAGACATTTTATGCAACTTTTGGCAATGATTGCCAATTTAACATGAATGTGGGGGGGGGGGGGTGGGGGGGGGGGGGGGGGGGGGGGGGGGGGGGGGGGGGGGGTGAGTGTGTGTGTGGGTGGGGGGGGGGGGGGGGGGGGGGGGTGGGGGGGGGGGTGTGAAACCTACTAATTATGAAACCAGATTCACATACTCCTAATCCTATAATGTGAAGTTATATATGTTATCTCAATTGAAAAATATATCAGACACTACATAAGGTGTTATTGACACTTGTCTGATCACTCGCAAGTGAAGGGGGCTAAGCTGTAATACCAGGCACTCCCTACGGGCAGAGGTGGCGCTGTTTCTGGAAATCAGTATTCCCTTTTTTCCAATTACATACAGTCCAGTACAGATATTCTACTTCTCATTGGACTTCACATTTATGATGTATAATAATCCTTTATATATAATATTAGTTTGTGCTGTAATGTCAGTTTTGACTCACAGCTTAGTGTTTATTTCAAATGACCTATCTTTTGTATGGCTCTCATCGGGTGTTAAATCTATTTCTATAATTGCATCCGTTAGTGTGTTGGGTCTTTTCATCTGCCTTCAACCCCAAGCAATATTGTCATTTTCAATTATTTGGGCCTTTTCAAATAGCTTGAAACTAGTCAATAGCTTTCAGCGGTTTTTTTTTTTAGTCAATAACATTTCTCACCAATCCATGAGCAGAAACAGTACCTTCAGCTGTTTTTGTCCACCATAGAGGTAGCACACATGCTTGGCTTCCATCAATTGAACAGTGATCACCTGTGGTTTAACATGTGATAGATGTTAAAGGGTCTTTCTAGTGGCAAAAAATTATTTCTGGAATAATATTGCTCCCAAAGTTGGGCACATTTGTAATGTTCTTTTATTACCTTTTCTGTAGAATTTTAACAGCTCTACATCAGCTGTTTGATGACGGGAACCTAAATAGTTCTGTGTGACTCAGCACAAATAAAACAGCTTTGTGGTCAGCCCAGGAGATCAGGCAGCCAAAGGGATCTAGCTTTTTTTTTAAGGCAGCCTTTAAAACCACACCCCTTTGGTCCTCCCTTCCAAGGCTTTCAACATGAGGTAGGAAACAGGAGGGCATGCACTGAGAATGAGACTGGAAGGGAGGAAGATATACAAACACGGCAAAGGATCTTGGGTCTTGAGTCTACAGGCAAAAGGAAACAGGTTTTTTTTATACAGGAAATGCTGCTGCTCAGCTGCAGAAAATGGAGGCTGCATACAACCCAGGAAAAACACAAATTAGTACAGAAAACATCATAGTGAGGATAAATAAAGAGGGACAAAAAATTTGAGATTCTTTTGCATTTCATATGACACACCCTTCAAGGGTTAAGATTTGTTGGCATGAGACTAAGTTAACAAACTTCTATATCTCATGTATAAGATTGTGTTTTATATTAAAAAATTAGATATCTTAATCTAGATTTCATAATTATAAATTAGGTCTGATTTAGTTCAAATTAACCATAATCAATTTTAAAAAATCAGACTAACTTAATCTGTAGCAACCACGTTAGCTAAAACAGCACTTGCTGGCATTGGTGGCTTTATTCTTGCATACATGGCACTTTAGCGTGGAGAGATTTTACACTGGTTATAGCAAGGCTTATTATAAATGCATAAGGCTGTTTTAGTATTCCGCCTCTCACTTCTTTATTTTACTCATTGCCACTTTTATAATGCCAACTCTCTATCTCTACACAGCTACCCTTAGCTTGTTAGTCTGTGCTATCTACTTTTTGTTCCCATTTCCATTACTACTAGACCCTTTCCAATAAACACCTGGAGAGGTAAGGACATTGATTTTAGGAGGTTTCTACCTAACGTTCTTTAACACATATATAATGGAATGAAAGGTTTAAAGGGGTTGTCTCACTAAAAGGATTGCTTTTTATGTTAAAGATCTTGCAAAAACAAGTCACTTTCCCAATAGTTCCATTAACAGTGTCCTACCTTTCCTAGTTTATCCTCTCTTGTATGGGCTGCATCAGTCCTCAGGTCGCTATAGCTACAGACCTGTTTGTTTCTCCCTCATAGGCTGCCAGCACTGGTTGCTTTTGCTACAGACATGGCTTCTACTGCGCCTAGTAAAGCCAGTAAACACGCCCCTGAATTCAAAGTGAAACCAAGAAAACAGGACTGAGGTAAGTGAATCAATGTAGTGAGACAACCCATTTAAAGAGGTAAACCTGCCATGATTATTTTAGTAAACTCACACATTACCTATAAAACATACATTGTGCAGTTCCTCTGCTATTAGTCCAGAAAAAAGATTTAATTGACAACTAGATGTTACTATTGCCCTTTTTAATAGGGCATGGCCATGCAGGTATGTGTACAGACATACCTTACTGACAAGGGTAATGGTAACAACCATCTGTCCATTTTTTCCTATATTTATTGGAGGAATAACAATGATATAAGAAAAGTTGTTGCAGATTTGTGGAAATGCATATATTTAACAGATGTGTCAGGATAGCTGACAGTTCCCCTTTTCCAACCTCTCTTACCTCTCCTGTCTTCAGTTCTGTAGCAATTCTGATTTGAGCTCAAAACCTATGGAATCTGTGACTGACTGCAAGGGAGGTACTCCTGTCCACATATACGGCGACATGTATGAAGCTCGCTGCGTCAGAGCACACGTTTTCACCCGATTTCAAGCGAAAGCTGCGCCTCATGTATGTCAGTGCCCGAGGTGCGCTCATAGATGCGGTGTAAAGTCCACCGCGCCTCGCCAGTGTGTGAGGCGCAGTGCGGGACTGCGCCTAAGATTCGCCGCCCGGGGAGGTGCGCTCATACATGCGGTGTAAAGTTTCCTGCGCCTCGCCAGTGTGTGGGGCGCAGTGCGGGACTTAGGCACAGAAGGGACTGCGCCTAACGTATTCCGAATCGAGACAGGCTGGAAATGAGCGAAAAATCATTAAACATGTCCGTGCGGCATGGAGTATGAATAAAAAAAAATCGCCTTTATTACGTGTAAAACATTATCTGAAAAAGAGCTCAAACCTACTAAAAAAAAACATAAATAAAATCACTTTCCAAAAATCAAGAACGGCGCAACATCAGGAATTTGGATTTTGGAAATTGCCGGGAAATACAGTAATTCAAATTCTGTAAGCTCTTCTCATTGGTCGGCAGAAACCAGCCAATCAGAATAGGAGCGGACATTTGAACCATTAAAACCCTATGGAGAAGTATGGACCAATCAAATTCAAAGGCGGGACAGTTGAAAATACAGTAAAAATGCAGAAAAGAGCTGATTGGTTGAGCTAGCGGGGGCTTGGCTATCCCGGCCAATCAGAGCGCGAGATACTTTCTCCCATTGTAGTATATGAACAGATCGGGGCACTGAAATATCAGCCCGTGAGGCATGGATATTAGTAAATAAATCGTTTTTATTAAGTGTAAAACATTCTCTGTAAAAGAGGCAAAACCTTCTATAAACATACAGAAATAAAATCACTAACAACATTTAATTAATTAATTTTTATTTCTTTATTTTCGTTACACCCATATTATTGATCATTGGCTAACAAAATTAAAGAAATAAAAACTCATTGAATTCATATTTATTTGTTTATTTTCTTTACCCCCATATTATTGTTCATTTTATATACACATCGGTACAACTTTGTGAGTCTTATCATTTGATTTATGTCATGTACAGTTTTATTATATGTGCATTAGAAAAACCATAAGAGCGTCGCTCGCTCTCCCATTGGTCCAAAAAACCCCGGGCCTCTTTTAACTTAGCCAATCACAAACAAGCTTGCTCTGTTTTTTTTTTTCCCCCCATAGAAGTCTATGAGAAAATAGCCACCGCTGATTGGCTAAGCAGGAGGGCCCCCCCCCCCCCCAAACAATAACGTACTAGAATTTTTTCCCCAAGCAGAATAACTTTTTGGGTCGCCCTTCTATCGCCCCCCTTCTTTTCTCCACTCAAAATAGCGCCTAATATTGGGGGGATTAATCTGCCCCCTGGTCTTAACATCACTCTTTTCTGCCTTTTTTTATGATTTTAACTGCCCCCCCCCTTTTCATTTTGATTGGTCAATAACTCTCCAATTTTAAATGGGTCATTTGGCCCATTTGTTTGGGCTGGTCTTTGCCAACCAATGCGAAGAGCTTAAAGAATTTAAATTACTGTATTTCCCGGGCTTTCTTTATTTGCAATTCCCGTGTAGCGGCGGTTGGGCGAAAAAAACTGTTGTTAGGGTTTGATTGAAAAATTTTTTTTAGAAGGTTTCAGCTCTTTTTCAGAAAAATTATTTTACACCTAAAAAAAATGATTTTTGTAATCATATCCATGCCCACAGCGCGGAGCCAGATTTTCATTGCCCCGATCTGGCCAAAAGACACAGTGGGACAAAGTAGCTCGCCTCTGATTGGCCGAGATACCAAAACCCCCGCTAGCCAAAAAATCACCCTTTTTTTTCTGCATTTTTACTGTATTTTGAACTGTCCCCCCTTTTAAATTTGATTGTCAATGAAACAGGTGAGGGGTAAGGGGTAGGGGACCCACGGGACCCTGCCGGGTTCCCCCGGGGGGGCATAACCCAAGTGGCCATGGTCGGGGGTATCTTCACAAAACCTTAGATGGTAAGGTTTGGGCTGACCCCAACAGCCCCCCAGTGCTACCTCAGAGCGCCCCCCAGCAGTGGCAGCTGACCAACAGGCCAGAATGCCAAAAGCTAGGCACCAACAGTTAAGGGAAAGAGACAAACAAACTAGAAGTAAAAAAGGGGCAGGTACAAACAAAGACAGGACAAAAACAATGCCAAACAGGAGGGTAAGCAAAAGTAAAGGGGAAAAAATAAATGACAGATGAAGACACCCAAAACAAAGCAGAGACTTAGCTAAACCGGGCAAGAAACCAAGGGTGACCAGGGGGAGGGAAAACAGGCAAGAAAAAGGCAAGGAAACCAAAAAAGACACAAAACGAGACACAAAGAGACCACATGGGCACACCGGACTGCTAAAAAAAAGATCAGAAACACCCAAAAAAACACAACTGACACAACATAAAAACAACAAAACAACAAGGTCAGGAGGGGGTGGAGGAGAAGCAGCTTTAAACCCACAGTGGGGGGGGTTGGCAAGGAAGCCCAACCCCCCTGCACACTGTGGGAATAAAGGGGAAGGGGAAGATGTGGCCGCCGCCCTCTATAAGCTCAAGGAATAGGGGGCAGCCAAGTGGAGGAGCAGCCCGGCCAGCAAAAAAAAGCTGCAACCAATCACAGGGGAGTTAGCAGCGGCACAGGAGCCTCCAGCGACACTGCAACAGGGCCCAAACTGCATAGGAACATAGGTCGCTGCGGGTTGCAGAGAGGCCCAGCCTAAGGACAGGAAGTGGACGGACGTGACAGTAAAATACTTCTCCTAGGGTAATAATGGGTCACTGTCGCTCCTAATCTGATTGGCTGGTTTCTGCCGACCAATGAGAATAGCTTACAGAATTTGAATTACTGTATTTCCCGGCAATTTCCAAGATCCTAATTCCTGATGTTGCGCCATTCCAGATTTTTGGAAAGTGATTTTTAAATTTTATTTTTTTTTTAAGGTTTGATCTCTTTTTATTATAATGTTTTAAGCCTTTATAAAGTCGATTTTTTTGGGAATCATACTCCATTCCGCACGGAGCGGAGAGCCGAGATTTCTTTTGTGATCTTCTATATGTTTCCTCTCATGTTACGTTCTCACTTCACTTCGCCTCCGCCGGCTCATTTAGACCAGAATCAACCAGGTCTGCCTGTCGGAGCTGGCGAGCGCTGCAATGCGCCGCACTTTGCCGAGCCGCAATCATACATGCCTCGGAGTATTCGAATGAGCTGCGTCCCGCCCCAGAACGCCCACACCGCGCACATTACATGCCCCTTCATGTTAGGCGCAGCCGAAAGTGGCGAAGGCTGCGCCTAACACCGCATCCCTGCGTCCGACAGGGGATTCTGATCGGTGAGCCGCAGTTTTCGCCAGAAAACAGGCGCAACTCCCGATCATACATGTCGCTCATAAAGTCTGTGGTTGTTGGCTCGATTCACATAAGCATTTTGCTGTGTTCTTCAAGATGTTCTCATTGGCATTTTTCACTGCATGGTTTTAGGTAAAAAAAAATACCGTGCCCAAATGTTTATGTAAAGTTTATGGCAAACTATTGTAAATCGTACATACACAACATCTTTGTTTCTGGCATTTTTGTAGGACTTTTGGGTGTCAGTAGTGGGTTTCTTTTTTTTTAGAAATGAGCATTGAGTTTTTACAGACACTTTGACATAAGCTTATCCATAGGACTTGGAAAAAAAGCAGAAAAAAGACGAACAAAATGTTATAAAAAACACTTGAAATTCGTGACAATTTTTTATACAAACATTTAGAAACACTGGATAAAATACTGTGTGCAGGAACACCTAGGGCTCATCCCCATGGCAACGGACAAATACAGATCGGTATTTGTCCTGTTTTAGTGCCGTCCCCACAGCTGGGGAAGGCTTTTCTCCGCGATGAGCCCTCCCCCTTCCCATAGACATGTTCATATTCTGTCCGAAAACCGGACGGTAGAATGAACATGTTCAATGTTTTGAAAACCCCTCGGGCGGAAAACTCTTGCAGTGGGGACTGCTGCACAGGTTTTCCATACTGGCCCGGTGTGTTAGTTTGCGGCCGTTTTTTCAGCTGGTCTGCAAAACCGCAAACCATCTGAAAAACCGGCTGCAAACCGGTGCCTTGGGGACATGCTCTTACAGAACTAGACTACCTAGCAGGACTGTATTGACCTTGCAGCTTGGAAGTGACATTCCTCTGTTATAAAGATATTAATCTTTTTTTAAACTAAATTTAGGGGTTTGTCTGTTTAAATAAAAAGAAGCAGTTGCCAAAAATGGAAGGGAAAAACAAAAAAGTGTGCATGAGTTGTTTATGGAGTTAAAACTAGATTGCAGACTGGATAGCTGAATAGACTTTACTTCTTTTTCTTTCAGACAACAGTGGTCCAAATTCTTGATGGTTGCAGATACAAAAAGTGGCACAATGAGCTTGGTGGTTACAGAACAGACTTAAAGATACAGTATGTTCGGCAAACACACAAATTAGCACAGGAACTTGAAGGCTTCTAATCTCAACTTTATAATATGCTTCATGAGCAGGTTTTTACTAGGGCCAGTTACCATACAATGGTCCAGTGGTTTACCAAGAGTCAATTTGCATCTGGAGTGGCACTTGCTCATCCTACAGTGCCAGTGTGAGTGCCCCATGTTGGTAGGCCCCGTGTCATGTGACTGAATAGTCATTGGTTAACTACTCTTGCCTACTAACTCGAACTGGCATTAACACAAACACAAAACAGTTTGAGTTTCTCTTGGTTTAATCCCAATAGATTCATTTGTCATATGTTAATTTCACCTTTCAATTTACAGTGCTCCAGTTGCACCTTCACTTTACTCAGGAGGAGGCTTCTTTAACAACCCTTAATTGCCTTCCAAAGATTTGCTTTGGGCCCGATATCAGTGCACAATCTACTCACTTGCAGGACTGTAACACTGAGTGAGTTGGGCCACTCTACAGCCAACCCCACACAAACTTTCCAGAGTCCATCACACTCAAGTCTCCACCAGGATTTATAAAGTCCAGTTATTCTCTCTGAGAACTAGTCTCCTATAAGATGAAGCCCCCACAAATTACTGCAGTACACAGGACATCTTGCTCATCATGTTAACCTACTGACTTTCCATGAGGTAAGAAACATAAAATATGTGTTTGGCACTCATTTCTCACTTCCCTGAGGTTATACAAGATTTGCTGCACCACAATACCCTTTCACTTCCTAGATTTAGGGTCTACAACAGATGACCACCTACATGGCTGATACTTGGGCACTTGTCACCTGCTTCAGCTTCCAGTGACCAAACTTCTCATGGTAGGCAACCCAACTCACAATCAGACCAATACTCTCACTATGGACCGTCCCAGGCCTCTTTCCCTTACACACCACAGCAGGTTCTCCAGGTATCTCACAAGGTTCCAGTGTACACATCCTCTGGTGGCACCAAAACACTGCAATAAATAATCTCCCTCAGCCTCTTCTACCAGCATGGTGGAATGTTTTAGCGCCACAACACTCACATCTATTGTAGATTGTAAGCTCTCGTGGGCAGGGTCCTCTCTTCTTCTATATCAGTTTGCTATTGTGTGCTAGTATTGTATGTGTCCCGGTCTTATGTTATGTATCTGAACCCCTTTGATTCCACAGTGCCCTGGAATTAACAGCGCTCAAATAATAATTAATAATAATGTAGGCCAATGTCAGGCTCTTCGTGAGCCTATTATGCAAATGGTACCTCCTCCTATAAGCTGGAAGGCAAGGAAACTACTATCCCAATTGTATACACATTTACAAACATGCTTACAATAAACTTTACTTGTGCAGTTCTCTAAATGGGGGACGTGTAAACAGTCTTTTACGTAGGGGGAAGAATATGGTGAACCGCTTTTACAAGTTAATTTCCCATTAAGAGTGAAAATGTCCAAGTTGGTCCACATGCCATCATTCTCCAACCAAACCCTGTTGTCCTGTTCTGTATTTGCTCTACAACTGGCTCTGAAACATATTTGTAATGAAATATTTCTATATACCTCAACATTAATTTAAGTTTTTGTATTACTTTACAGTGTGACACTTATATAATGTAGACAAGATATTGCAATTTCTTCTATTTAAACAACATATTTATTTTAATCATGGACGAACACTTTCATGTCTTATAAGCGCCAAGGACAAACATGATCAAGGATCAAGGAGACCTGTTCCAAAAAAGGCCTATCTTTGCCACTAAATCTAAGCTCATGCACAGTCCCATAAATCTGACCTAATCTGCTGCCAAATATCTAATGCACGTGGCCAGCTTTAGAGGGGAATTGGTTACCTTGTTTTTGGATGGTGACAGAACAGCCATTTATGAAGACTCATCAGGACAGTTCCATTACGTAGAGGATAATTCCCATTATGTAAAAACTACTATCTAGAATATAACCTAACTTTGTGATTGGTGCAGATTCAACTTCTGGGTCCTGTGCTGATCCTGAGAACAAAAGGCCTTTAACCTGCCCAGCGTGGTAAATAGAGTGAGTAGGTCTGTTCTGCAGGAACCTCATTGTGCAAGAAAATATCTGAGAACCACGTAGATTCCTGCAGCTGGACCCTGACCAAACAAAAAGTGATAGCCAATCACTTTCTTTTTTGAGGGAAGCATACCAAAGACAAGAGTAGATAATCAGTGGTCCATGAGCTAATACACTACAGAGGAAATTACATGGTGTCCCTGACTTTATCCCCTGTCTATATGACCTAATAAGACCTGTGGAAATTGGTCATCATGATAAGACAACTCCTTTAACCTCTTGCCGCCATAGTCAGTTTAGACCGCTATGACAGGGCCCCGTTTTGCAAATCTGACATGTGTCACTTTAAATGGGAATTACTTTTAAATGGTTTTACCTATCCATGCGATTCAGACTGTTTTCTCATGACATATTGGGGTACATTTATCAATAGTGTCTAACTCTTAAACAGCTTTAAGTTAGACCAGACAGTCTTACAATGTGACACATCTCTCACAGTGTTGATGAATCTGGTGCAGGTTAGAACTGTCTAGTCTAAGTTTGTACCATCTTTAAGTTGGCTTACTTTTACGCCACAAAATTCTGGTGCACGTGTTTCGCATTTTAAGCTGTCCACTTTCATGTGAAGCCACGGCCCTTTGTCTAGGCCAGGGGTGTCAAACTGCTGCCCTCCAGCTGTTGGGAAACTGCAACTCCCATCATGCCCACTGTTACATATTATATAAATGGATGATGGTAGTTGTAGTTTCCCAACAGCTGGAGGGCCGCAGTTTGACACCCCTGGTCTAGGCCATTTCTCCTTTGCTGGGCGAGGTGCAGATGCGTCTGAAACTGTCTAAAACATATAGTAAATGTGGTGTAAAGCTTGTAAGAAGTTATTTTTGGTGCAAATTGTGCCAGAATTCTGGTGCAACTGCCTTGATAAATGTGCACCATTGTTCTTTAAGTTAGTTATAATTTTGGTCCATACAATCCTGGTTTATTCATGAAAAATCTCAAAATGACATGTTAGTTTTACTCCGTGGGTTGACACGATTATGGTGGTACCCAATTTATATATTTTGTTATTTTGTAGCACTTTTTTTTAACAAAAAAAGTGTTTTTATTGTGTAAAACAAAATGTATCCATCACTTTCTTCTAATCGCCATAACTTTTTTCCTATATATGGAGCTGTATAAGGGTTTTCTTGTTTCAGGACGAACTGACATTCTCATTGGTACCACTTTAGCATTTATATGACTTTTTGATCGCTTTTTATACCATTTTATGTGCAGCAGGATGAACACAAATTGCAATTCTGTCATTGTTTCATGTTTTTTTATGACATTAATCATGCGGGTCAAATAATGTGACAGATTTATAGGCTAGGTCATTATGCATGTGGGGGTACCAAATATGTGCACTTTTTTCATCTTTTTGGGGCAAATGGCATTTGTAATGAGGAAAGGGCAGTGTGCATGTTTTATTCTATTTATTTGTGTTTTTACAATCACATTTTTACACTTTTTTTCTTTAAACTTGTCCCCATAGGGGACTAGAATATACTAAATCATTGCTACGATACATAGCAGTACATTACTGTACTGCTACATATTGTAGCTGCAGAGAAATATAACCCAACTAAAATATAACTTTTTTTCGTTAATTAAAAACTACTGTCCCACAACAAACAAAATAATCAGGAAGTACTTATGACAATATCCTAAAGGGGCTATAGGGCCAAAAACAATATAAAGTTAATGCTTGATAAACTCACGATTAGATGAGAAAATCCTGAGACTTCAACGCACAACCCATCGTGTATATTGCAGAGACATGTTGTCCCACAATGTCAATATATATCATTGATGAGGCCTTGGCTAAAGAGGGGGATGGGGAGATAACAAAAATAGTTGTTTTGTAATCAATAATACCTACTCTCTTCCTCTTCTTCCCCTACCTAGCATCAGGGTCATTGCCCTACAAAGGCGGCTTTGCTATTAAGCACTTGCCCTAAGGTGAAGAAATCCCTAACTCCTAATGGTGCATAAAAAGCACCAAAAAACTCCTGATGCATTTCCCTCTCTTTAAACAGATCGGTTCCTTAGGCAATGTTCACACGGCTTATTGCCGACGTAATTGCGGGGAAGGATTTCGCCCCACAATTACGCCAGCAGCCGTGCTGGGGGCGGGGCAGGGGGCCGGCAGCTCGCCGGCCCCATAGACACTCATTATTCACAGCGCGTACACGCCGTAAATAATGTGCTGTCACTTTCTCCCCCCCCCCCTCCCCCCGGCGTATTCACTGAGCGGGTAGGAGAGACGGAATCCATAGTTCTCTATGAGAACTGTGGATTACCGTAGTTACTGGGATGGATTGGAGCCGTACTGAAGCGCAAATACGGCACGCAGTACGGCTGTAATTCGTCCCAGAATAAGCCGTGTGAACGAGGCCTTAGGGGACAAAAAGATAAACAAAAGATATACTAACTGGAGAAGGTAGCACCCAGATGAATGAGGCAAATACTCCACACTAAAGTGGTGTACCTCCTGACATCCCTGGCTCCCTAAATTTTCTATTTAATCTAGGGTGCCAGGGGAGTCATTACACACTGCAGGAGATACACCCCGATGGATTTAGTGTGGGTGTGCTGACTCTGCCATCTCTGATTGGGCAATGTCACACTGTGCAGGGACACCCCCCCATTCGGTAACACCCATTTGCCAGATTGGTAATCCAGTTCTAGATGGAATATCATGGGAACCACCCAGAATATTAAATAAAAGATGCTCTGGAATTGATATTTCATAGGTAATACCAGCATTTACCAAATCAGGAATGGGCACAGGTCCTCTTTAATGTGTTCAAATGTTACTAAAATGTTAAATGAATTTATTTATTATTGCAGAGCCATACCAAAGCATTTTGCAGATGGTTAAAGGTTATCCTGGTGCCATTTACTTATACAAGAAATACAATAACTTTCAAATCTAGTATCTAGTGTCCCTCCCCTTGTTTTAATCAGCAGATGGAAGTGCACAATAGATTTCTGCCAGTAGAGAATGCATTTGTCTTCGTCTATGAAATGTCTAGAACAGCTGCCTATTAACAATACGTAAGGTTCATCTGTACCTTGGTGATTCCTTAGCTAATGGTGTTGTAGATGAGGATGATTCTGGATGTTTATATCACATATTGGGCCCTTGAGCATCTATGAGACAACAAACCTCGATTGTGATTTCTTTCTATATAGGGATTAGCTTTCTCTAAGCCCTACATGCAGGATACTGGCATAGCAAATACTAATAAGACAAGAAAAAATATTCTCATCATGTACAAACCGTTTTAGTTTAATTACAATGATAACTATAATAAAGCAAATATGCAACTCAGTAACAAGCAGCTGAAATTAAACAAGGATCATTAGGCCGTGTTTAATATTGCCACAGTTACAACATATTGAAATTTACTGCATGTAAATAATGGAAATTTGCTAAGAAATTGCCAGACTCCTTGATCCTCATTAGCTGATAAGGAATACTTAATAAAGGGGCTGTCTGAGATTATGAGGTGACCTCTTATTCCTAGCAACAGCGCCATTCTTTTCCATTGGCTGTACCTGGTATTGCAAGGGAATGGCCAGATGCAGCCCATGGACAATAGTGGCGCTGTTTCAGGAAAACAAAAGGCATTATGGGAAAGGGGCTGAGAAGCCCACAGCGCCCTCTGTTGGTTGTAACAAATCCTCAATTTGCTTTTGACCCACCGAGTCTTGAGAAAGCAAAAAGGATTTTTTAGCCAAGCCAGTATCTCTCATCTACATCTACAGATGTAGATGAGAGATACTGGCTTGGCTAAAAATTCCTTTTTGCTTTCTCAAGACTCGGTGGGTCAAAAGCAAATTGAGGATTTGTTACAACCAACAGAGGGTGCTGTGGGCTTCTCAGCCCCTCTCCCATAATGCCTTGTGATATGCAGATGCTAAGTAGAGGGCGAAAAGGCAAAACAAAAACTCTACAAGCCGTTCGTTCGGTGCTCTCCTTAAGGAGAGATCTTCCCCTTCTGGAAAACAAAAGCAGACAATCCCTTTGTTTTTAAGAGTATCTAGCCTCCATTACTTGGGAGCATCAGTACTGTGGGCACTGTTCTGGGTCTGGAGAGTCAAGCACTTTTGGATCTTTTCTGGGGCTGTTTGCAAATACCTGATGTTTTTTGTCAGGCCTGTTATTTCAATGCAATAAAGTAATGGTCAATAGCACAAATGAGTAATGATTTGCACCAATAGTCCAATAGTCCCAGGTAAGGCTTTGGAGAAACATTGTTAGCAGGGATTCCTGAATTATGGGGAGGCATCCTTTATACCTAAATGTAAACTCATTTGTAGATGTATTATTCTATGTTTGCATTTAATGCATATGAACGTTCATTGAAATTTCTGATATTTGTTATTTAAACTGCAGTGTTAGGGAAGGCAGCCATTGGCGAAATGAACCGTTATGAAAAATAGAATCAGAGATTACTTGATTTCAGACTTGGTGACCCAAAGCCAGGATATGACAGCCACATATTGGTCATCTATGAACAAGAGCACTCTCAGAGACGGTGATGCAGGTAAAGTCCACCTGCTGCACTTCCATAGAGCTCCCATCCGTCACTGTGTAAGAGGGTATCCTATCTGGAATAAGGCAGAAGCTGTGGCTCAATTAATAGGTTAGATTTCTTTTAACAGTAGCTTAAAGGGGTTTTGCCACGAAGTAAAATTGATGTGGGAAGCTTGCAAATGAAATAACAAACATTTTCATCATTCATTATTGTTAAAAATTCTGCACTGTTTTTGTTTTAGCTGCTCCGTTAGTGATCCATTGTTTACAGCTCATCTCCAGGGGATACGACCAGGGCTGAGAGCTTCTCAGTCCTGGTCGCACATGCTCAGACATCACTTCTCCTCTCGATTAAATCGAAAATTTAGGGAGCCAGGGATGTCAGGCGGTACACCACTTTAGTGTGGGGTAGTTACCCCATTCATCTGGGTGCCACCTTCTCCATTTAGTACAGCCTTTGTTTATCTTTTTGTCCCTTAAGAAACCTTTCTGTTTAAGGAGAGGGAAATGTATCAGGACTTTTTTTTGGTGCTTTTTAGGCACCATTAGGAGTTAGCGTTTTTGTCACCTTAGGGCAAGTGCTTAAAGAGGTTTTGCCATGAAGTAAAATTGATGTGGGAAGCTTGCAAATGAAATAACAAACATTTTCACCATTCATTATTATTAAAAATTTTGCACCGTTTTTGTTTTAGCTGCTCCTTTAGTGATCCATTGTTTACAGCTCGTCTCCAGGGGATACGACCCGGGCTGAGAGCTCCTCAGTCCTGGTCAGACATGCTCAGACATCACTTCTCCTCTCAGGCAGCTACTGAGTGTTCAAACCCCGGGTGCTGTCACTCTACTCCTGTCCTCTGTACTCCTTAGTAATTAGTCAGTGCAAATAAATAAAAAAGAAACCTCAATGGGGTCTGTGCATTGAGAAAGAGAAAAAAAACACAGGTTTGGTTCCTGCAGGGATTTGAACCTTGGACACTTCTGCCTGAAGGCAAAAACTTTACAAATAAGCTACTCACAATGCTTTACATAAACAGACCTTTCTTTGACTACAGAGAGGAAAGGCCTGGTGATGTTATCCTGCTGGGTCACATGATATGCAATTCAAACAAATCACACACACCCCCTTCTGAGCACACAGAGCTGAAGAGCAGGTATGAAATGAGATTGTGGCAAAACCCCTTTAATGAACTGTCCTTACACCAGGGCCAAGGACCTCAAAGTATGCCACAGTAAGATTGGGCTAAGTGGCTGTGGATCTATGACAGGCTACTCTTTGCTATACCTTGCTCTGCCTATACCCAACATGCGAGGTTGCACCAGACGCATAGGTTCATAAGTGTTGCCCTATGCCTCTTTGGGTCATTGTAACCGTTTCTTTGGGGGGTCTACTCTTACATGCAGAACTCTGCATATAAGTACATTTTATTTTTCACAACAGGGGCACAAGTATTTCTCAGAGGTCCTTGCATTTGGGATGGGGACCTGGTTTTACTAAAGCCAGGTTGCACCAAAGTCAGCTACTGTGCGTCTCAGAAAGGCTACCCTCTACCATTGCCTGTCCTGACTATAAGCAACTTGCAAGCTTTCACCAGTCATTTAGCTTCTGCATCATCCAGTGCTTTCATGGGTCCTCTAGGCTAATAAACCACTACTTTTTATTATTCTAGACTACCCTTGGTGGTATGCATGAAACATTCACAGTGCAACACTAGATTATGGCCCTTAGGCCACAGAGTGGGTGACTCAGTATAAGACCATTTTGGGAAAAGAGCACTTCACTTTACTATCTATCATTAAAGTACAGTAACTCCCAAAGAAATACATGGTGCATGCAATAGTATACAATGCTAGCCAGTGAAAGTTGCTAATGGATCTGTCTAGTTACATGCCGCTTCATCAGTGGCCATTTTTCAGATAGGAGCAGCATGTCGTCTGTGGAAAAGGCTTTGCTTTACAATGTGGCATGGTTTAGAGGGGCATTTCTATCTCATTCATTAGCTTTAAACATGTAGGCAAAGTTAAATAAAGAATATTACCATATACAATGCTGTTCCAATTTTGCTTAATTTCAGAGTTTAAATGTTTCTTATCTTTTTTGCTTACACGAGGTTCTCTAGTTACTGAACACCTTCTCATGACAAATATAGCTCTGCTGGCTTATATTTATAGCTGGAGAGAATCATTGTTTTGTATAACCCCTCCATCAGTAATGTCCGAGTAACAGGCTCAGCTAGGAATAAGAGCTAGCAGAGCTGAGATGTCAGTCAGTGCTGTTGAACCACCCACAACCTGTACAGGAAGTGGGAGCCTGAAGCGACTGTGAAGAGTGAAAACAGCCAGATGGGAAAACCCATTTAACAGGGCAAGAAATAATTGATGAGCTTTTAATTGCTATATATTAGTAAGTGTGATATATATTTATGCTTTCAAAAGATTTTGCTCAACAAACATAAAGCAACCATCCCCTTTAACTTGTTATAACAATTTAGCAGCATTTTCCTGTACACAGTGCTTGATGGTTGCAGAATAAACTATACATCCCCTGTGTGGTGCAGGAGGAGGCTCACTACTCTTGTCACACAGGAGGAGGGATAATTCACTTGTACTTTTCTCCAGTTACGCACTTGATTAGTAGCTGTACCTCTAAGCTGCACCAGTCCACATACACTGTCAGACTTGGATAAATAAGCCCTTATGTAGTCCTCAGGAGAGCCAGTTTCTAACCATCTATTGGTCTTTTCAACTCAGACCTCGGTGCACTCACAGCCCATACAGACACATCACTGGCTCCCACAATCTCTCGGTCATGGCTTGTCTCACATCATACTGGCTTGTCCATCAGTGGTTCTACAGGGCTCTTGCTATTTAGCTTCACTCAGGTGATCTATCTTCCATCCCACCGGTTCCTCTCATGGTTGCTCCACTTGCCGCTCAGGACACGGACAGCAAACTCATACAGTTACTTCAAGCAGTCTCTTGTTCCAAACATTTATGGCTTTTCATGCCCCATTTTTTCACCATTATGGCGCACCACTTGGCATGGCAACAGTTCTGCACTGGGGTCCGTGTGGGTTTACTTTGAAGCTCTCAATCTTCTTAAAGGGGATGTATCGCTTCATCAGTTCGGCTGTTTTCTTGAAGCTTGATTCTCTCAGTTCCCTGAAATCCGGGGCATTTCTTCCCTTCCCAGGGGGTGTTTCTTAACTGAAGGGGATGACAATCCCCCCTTCACTGTTAATGCTCGCCCCGAGTCATGTGGTTCCCCCACCCCCTCTGTCTGAGTCCACATGTCATTTCCTCTCCAATGCATCTTTTTCTGTAAGCTATGTTTACATACCACAGGCCTGCATTCCGTCTAGACAGTCTTCTATAAACTTAGATCTGTATGAAGGTAGCAAGAAAAAGAAAAGCCCCAAAACGGGGGCGACCCCCGTGTATTTAAGTGGCACACCAATGGTAATAAAAAATGTTACTTTTCTGCTCACCTGGGCCGTTTGTGGAAAAAGGAGGCACAACCCCGGTTTTAACGATAGCCGGTGTCTTTCCTCTCACGTTGGGTTTGTTACAGTTGAATGCATCTTTTAGAATCTCCCAGAGCACAGATCCTCTCCCCCTATGTTTACACAAGGCACCGAGGCAAAATTCTGCTGTTTTCTGATTGAGAACAGCTGATGTCAAAGAGGAGCTGGGGCGAAAGATGAAAAGTTGCCGGCCCTTTGTCTGAGGGGAGAGGCAGGAATGCCGCTCCCTGAATACACCCGGGGCCAACAAAAGTAAATTAAATAGAGCCGGCAGCCAATGAAATGCAGGAGCTTTCCTCCACACCGTACACCTGCAGCTCAATGCTCAGCTCACCGATTTTGTTCATAGCTCAGTATGTTTTCCCGGGTCTCCTTGCTTGCATCAGGATCCAATATACAGGCTTCACGGTTCCCCAGTGCCCCCATACCTCCTGCTGCTCACTCCGCCCCAAACCGCTGTCCGCTTACAGCCCTCAAAAATGCATTTGTCAAGTCCAAATAGACTCCTCTCCCCGATAGTTAAAAACTTGCAGCTTTAGCAAATAATATATGCTTTCAAAAGATAAATGAAGGGGCTGGACTCGGCTACACGTTTCCAACCAGTAGCGGTTTTTTTTCCACTGTGAAATAGAACAGTTACAGGTTGGAAACGCGTAGCCGAGTGCACGCATCTCTCATTTATCATTTGTAAGCATATACTTCTATTTGCTAAAGCTGCAAGTTTTTAACTATCGCTGGAGCAGGAGTCTCTTTGGACTTGATCAAATGCAGCTTTTTATAGTGGATTTTCCTACAGAACTGCTGCAAATTGTACAGCGGTTTATCCATAGCCATAGCATGATATTTCTGTTCCACATCATTTTCCAAGCTCTATTGCTTCTAATTTTAGGATTTAAATGTCTCTTATGATAAAACACATTACTTCAAAGGAATTATTAAAGGAAGTCTACGGTTGTTGGATATTCAGTGAAACATATGCAGATCACAAACTGTCCTCCTGCTAGGACCACCAGCAACCAGCAGTAATCTGTATCGAAACCTGGCAGTAAATTCAGTATCCCTGCAGAGCCACCACTAGGGAAATTAAGAACTGCATAGTACTCATTCAAAATGAATGGGTTGTCTGTGTAATCCAGGTCAGGTCCTCCAGAAAGAGAGGTGCTCTTCATAAGTGCCCTACACTCTGGACTAGAGATGAGGGTCCTGAGTAGGGAACCCTATTCTATGAAGAAATTCATAATAGGGCATGAATTTTCTACACTGAGATTTAAACCTTCTCATGGATTATAAACTCACACCTTGTCTGATCTGTCAGTAGCTTTTTACTGTCTTTTGTCTGTAATTATACTCCCTAAATGTAAGGTCTGCAGAATATGCTGGTGCTATATATAAAGATTATTATTATTATACTTGTATAACCCTAAAAAACATCTAAAGCGGGTTTCCAAGACTTTTAAGAACCTCCCTTACACCTCTCACTGGGCTTACAGGGGTTGTCCACCTCATAATAGTCCTTTAAATAGTTACAGGGCACCAAGTTAAATAAAAAGTCCCCTTTCTCCGTTTCCTGGTCCCAGTGGCTTGTCTCTCCAGTCTTTTGTTTTCACTCTGTCACTCCCAAACTGGGACATCACCAGGCAATCAGCCGCCTCAATCACATGCCCCCAACTTACATCACCATTCAGAGCTGTGCACTTCCAAATGGTGATATAAGTTAGGGGCACGTGACCTCTGCAGCTAATCAGCAGTCACAGCTGTGATGTCCCAGTTCAGGAATGATGGTATGTCAACAGAAGACTGGAGGCATGCGCCGCTGGAACCAGGGGAAGGTGAGTAAAAGGTTTTTTTAAATATTACTTGAGGCCTTGAAGCTATTTAAAGGGGTTTTGCCACGATGTAATGTTAACGTGGGATCCTCCAAAATGGGTATTTAATCACTTTTCTAAATATATGTGATTACAAAAATTGCAGCCTGAGAGAGCTACAGGCTGCCTTACCTGCCCGTAGTTACTTAAAAGCTTCTATTAGATACGACCTGACAAGAGCTGCTGGCCGTGCTTGCGCAGAGCACACTTCTTATCTGATGAAAGGGAGCTGAAGAAGCTTTCAAGGCACCGGGTAGAAAACATGTTGTGTTTTGTATACAGAATCCACTAGTTGTAGTGTGATTATCTGAGTAGATCCCTGCTTTATCTGATGACAGGGAACATGAAGAAGCTTTCAAGCTGCTGTGGAGAAAAGGTGTTGTCTTTTGTATACAGAATCCACTAGTTGTAGTTTGATTATTTGAGTGAACATTTCACACGATCCCTTATGCAGCTCTCGCCCGTCTGTCCCCTCTCCCCATCTAGCATGGCTTGTTTACATTTGCTTCTTAGCAGATAAGGCACGTCCTGGATCACATGATGCTGCAGTGAGGGACGATGGAAGCTCTGGCAGTGCTGTAATGCTGGTGATGTGAGAGGTACGTATGGGTTGAATTTCTGTCTAAGCACAGTGGTAGGGAGGCTTTTAAAAGTTTTGAAAAACCCCTTTAACTGCTTCATATGTTAAAACAGTTTAAATATACTATAAAAGTACCCATTACATTGTTGTCCCGACATCGACACCGAAGTCCCCAAAACGCTGTCACGCTTTCTGGCATCAAGTGACTGCAGCAGCCAATTTATAGTGCCTGACAACACATCATAAATGTGCAGCGGCGGCAGGAACTGGCAGGAATCCCACTGATGGGCCCCATTGGTACGTTGCCAAATTTTTTTAATACATTTGTAACAGTTTTGTCGTAGGTCAGAAAACCTCTCTAAAAATGTTAAAAAAAATGTCCAGACCGCTAACAATAATCCTGTAGTTGAAATCTGATGGTTCATAGCTTATAGCTCCATCGTCTTTAAAAAAAAATTGCATATGAATAATTCTGCTTGGAGTAATTCTGCTTTTTAGCTGACTTGTACAAAAAGGTTAGAATTGGCTGGTGCCATATTTGGACAATGGTTAAAAGGATAATAGTAATAGTCACCTTAACGTATTTTGTGGCTGAAAACCCTAGATTTTTGGAACATATAACAATGCCCTTAACCATGAATAGCTGACTGGAGCAAGTAATACTGTGTTCTTCCTACAATCAATATAATAGGACTACAGTGATTGAATGAGGGGAGTAACAAGAGAATGAGAGAGGAGACATCCACATTCCAATTACATTCATTTTTCAAGCCCAAATGAGTCTGTGACTAAAGTATTGGGACAGCTTTACCTCCAGCAGCACAAAAAAACTTTATTGTCTGCAGCTTTATAGAGGCAAAATATAAAGGCATTTGTTTGGCCTGTTTATAATATACCATAAATCTCATGCACATTTATGCTTGAATGAAACATACATAGGGACTATGTGAGAAGTTTAGGGTGATTGCTTTGGTATCAAATTTTAGTTCCTTTCTGTTGTATCTTGTTGTCTGTGGCATACTATTGTTTTCACTGTCTGGAAAACTTTTTAGGCGAAGTCTCCAGTGCATAGGACAAAAAACTCGTCAGAAACCAAATCCTAAAAACCTTTTTGAACCTGAGTATTTTATCAGTTTTTTGTCCAAATTAGCTGGGTTTTCGATCAGTTTTTGGGGTGTTTTTTTAGTTTTTTGTTGAGGTTTTTGGCATGGTTTTTGATGTGTTTTTTAGGCAGTTTTTCAGGCAGTTTTCACTGGTTTTTAAATAGTTGTGACCTATGTGATTTGTTTAAACACTTGGGTGGATTTTCAGCAGATTCGAGCCAAAAAAACAGCGTCCTGCGGTTTTCATAGACTTCAATAGTAAATGTTCTGCTACAACATATTTTAAAAACCGACGACTTTGAAAACCAAACCAAAAAAAAACGACCCCTGTAGACTACAGGTCGTTTTTGTATTGAACTCTGTGTGAAAATACAACGGAAAACCTGTGCTGTATAAACATAGCCTAAAGCTATAATCCATACATAAAATAAAAGGATAATATAATAACATATAAAGAGAAAGCTTAAGGCTATGTCTAAACAGCACAGATTTTCTGTCGGATTTTTGGTGGTTTTAGGATTTAGAAATCACTGAAAATCCGACGGAAAATAGTTCACATAGACCTCAATACAAAAATCCCACCTATTTAAAAACCAGTGAAAACTGCCTGAAAAGTCGGCCAAAAAAACGACACCAAAGTCCACAACAAAAAGCTCAACACAAAACTAATAACCACCCAAAAAACTAGTCAGAAACCCAACTGATTTGGACAAAAAAAAATTGACAAAATACTCAGGTCCAAAGTTTTTAGGATTTGGTTTCGGATGAGTTTTTTGTCCTATGCAGTGCAGATCTAGCCTTAGAGGGACTGACTGTGTAATTTGTCATTTATGTCTTCCCTTCTTTACAGTCGAGAAGCAGCATTTCCTGTTTGAAAGCCGCTTCATTTCCCCAGTAAAGTTACAAGCCCCAGGGTCCTTTGCTGTGTTTCCTTATTTTTCTTCCTCCCAAATTCAGTCTCAGAGCTTAACTCTTCCCTCATGTTGAAAACCTAGGAAAACAGGGCTGAAGGAGAACTGTTTCAAAGGTTGCCCTTTATAAAGAAAAAAAGAAAAAACCTCTTTGGTCATCCGATCTCCTGGGCCCTACACAAAACCATTCAGCCTTCTTGTCACCAAGCCAATGTAGAATTGCAGGAAGCCCATATAATTTTTTATAAAAATGCATTACCAATGCGCTGAACTTTGGGAGAGATATTACTTAGAAAATAATTTTTTTCCACTGGATAACCCCTTTAACTCAAAGACATAAGGTGGCACGTCCACAGTCACATAGCAGTACAACTAAAGTGCTCAAAACTTACCAAAGAACGAAGAAAGACAATAGACAAAATTACACATCTAATTACCAATAAATGAATATGACACTTCATTAAAGGGGTTCTCTCATCATGCAGTTTCACAGAGCCACAGCTAGTTTTAAACACACACTTCCTGGTTAGACTGTGAGTGGTTCTATAGCAATGGTTGGTATATCAGCTCTGCTGTTCTTAGCTATTCCTGTTACAGTGACATGAGTGCAGGAGGTTTATAATCTGTAGTGCACAAAGCTACAGAAATCTAAAGGCTGAAAGCATGTTAATTAGTTAAGTAAACAAACTATGTTGCTAGAGCTAAGACTCTGCAAGGGGTAAGTCACCATGGTCGAACTGTCTGACAGCAGCCTGGATGAATCAGATAAAAGAAAAGAGGAGAAATGGGGAGAGGTAGTCAGTAACCTAGAGAATCTCTAAGAGGAGGTACAATTTGATCTACTTATCAAAGCAAAATCAACACAGCAATGTATTTAGTAATAGTCTTCATTTACCTTTTCCTACATCTTAAAAGCAAATCATTGTGGAGAGAAAACCCCTTTAAAGGGGTTGTATTATTACATTAAATAGTCTTCAGAATAAGGGGACAGTGAAAACAAGCAACTTTGCAATTGGATGTCATTTGCAAAGCTGTCTTGTTTTCACAGTCTGCCTTATCTTCGTTTTCTGTAAACACTGTTCCCCAGTGCCGGTCGGATCCCACCTCCTTTCATTTCATTGGCTGATGGCTCTACTAATTTACATTCTGTCTGGCCCCCGGTCGTATTCACGGGAGCGTGCATTCCTGCCTCTCTCACTCAGAATAAGGGGCCGGCAACATTTCACTCTGCACAGACAGCAGCTGCAGAGTAACACTGCAGCTGCGTCTACAATAAGAAAACAGCAGAATTGAGCTCGGTGACTGTCTAGACTGAATGTAGGGTGTGCTATGTAAACAATCAGCTCTTGCAGAATAAGACTGCATAGGGAGAGGAACCACACAGTGACATGTGGACTCAGACAGAGAGGTGGGGGAAGAGCAGGGATGTGCTATCCCCTCCCACTGATCTCAAACAAACTGACTCGTGAGCGAGCACGAAAGGGGGGGGGGATGATGTCATCCCCCTTCAGTTAAGAAACACCCAGCTGGGAGGGGAAGAAATGTCCCTGGATTTTAGGAACTGAAAGTACAAGGAAACACACGAACTGATGAAGCGATAAATCCCCCTTAAGACCACAATTAAAACATTTGAATTTGTACACTGAAAGAATAATGTGGTAATCCATGTAATAAAGAAACAACTGCACAAGTGCCACAAAAAAGTATATAGTTTTACACAATACAATGATGAAAAGTACATAGATATTGTGACATCAAATTTCAAAAGCCAAAAGCACAATAGAAATCCCCAAAACATTTATAAAATCACTTGTCCATAAAATTCGTCATAAACACCCTACCTAGTACCTCACATATTGCCAAAACTCAGTTGGATGTCACAACTATGTTGGTAATTGTGTCATAGATTACTACATTGTTCCTATCACAAGGCATTATGGGAAATGAGCTGAGAAGCTCAACTGCCCTCTATTGGATGTAACAAATCCTCAATTTGCTTTTGACCCACTCGGTCTTTGGAAAGCAAAAGGGATATTACCAGCCCGTCACTCATCTGCAGACGCCGTTTTGGGGGGTTTTTCCCTCTCATACATTGTTCCTATGCACAGATTTTTTTAAGGGTTTTTGCCTGTTTTAAAACACTGTCCCTTTAAATTTCATTGCGTTTTTTGGGCGTGCCCTTTTTTGAGGTCCTTCTTTCATAACTTTTTCTTTTGTCAGGATCTCCCAAGCCCCAGCTGGCAATAAACTTCATATCTTATTTCATATACCACAAAGAATTAGGATAGGCTAAGAATACTTGCTTGTATGTAATGTTTGTGCCTTAGGTACGGGTTCTTTTCTCCTCACAAAATGGTTAATAAACGAGACAAAGGCTTTCCCCAGAGCTCGATGTCTTCCTGTATAACACCTGTCCTCCAATAACACATTTTGCTATGTGTTGGCTATAGGCCTTCAGTTCCAGGGCGTGGGTTCGCATAGCACAAATTCCATACAGGAGCAAGTAAGTGATTGTCCTATTCTCCATTCATTATTGTTCGGACCCCTGTTCTCTGTCTTCAGACCTCTCATGGTATCTTAATAATATCTAGTACAATATATTTACACGGATAATTTTGTAGATGTAAAAAAAGAAACCCTTTTTAAATAATAAAAAAAAACAAAAAAAAAAATAAAAAAAACCCCCTTTAAAATTTTTGAAATATCCTGATACTTTCTGAGCTTCTTTTAATGAAATTCCTCCTCCTACCTCTTTGTCTTATTAATTACATCGGAGTTTGGTACTGTGGCACTGCTCCCGAGCACACCCCTGACTTAAGGGAGCAAGGCAGTGGGGCCCTGTTCTGCTGGGCTTAACGACCTGCCTAATAAAGTGAAAATCCAAAAGGCCCTATGCAAAGGGTGTTCATGTGAAGTTTCGATTTTTCCAATGTGTAATTCACGACTGAAAAGGAGGCACTCGTATACCAATGTGGTATTCGAATGAAGCCCACCAGCCATGCCAGGGAGCCTCAGCAGAGGAAGGGCAGCTTACTACAGCTACAAACTGGCCAGAGGCAGTTATACTAGGTTATGGTATAATACATAGGGTCCCAGTCATTACTGTACTGAATAAACCAAGGTATGGTAGCCAGGGGCATAGCAAATGGTGGGGAAATGAGCACCCCTACTGCGCCCTGCGATGAGGGGCCCCAAAAGCCCTTCTGCCACATAAGAAGACACCAGTTTAGTAAATGTCACATGGTAGCTGGGGCGCCCCACTTATGCACTAGCGCCCAGGAGCTTCAAGTTATGCCTCTGACGGTAGCCATGACTCTCCCAAAAAAAACACAGCTTTTTTCTTTTTTAAGTAAAAGTGATATACCATTGATATGATCTGCCTAAAATGTCTAGTCAGAAGGAGGTGGCCTTATTTTAAGCATTAGAAAGGACTACATTACTTAATAAAGCAAAGGTTTGGCTTTTTTTCTCCTCTTAGTGGCATGATGAAAAAAAGACTGTGGGGAAAAGGGGGGCAGCTAGAATTCAAAGGGTCAATAGCAAAATGATATGGGCTCTGATCAAATAATGACAGGAAACTGAAACAGCAGCATAAGGAGCAAAAATTAAAAGTATGTATAGTAGTGCCATATACCAGAGAACTAAAAATAGTAGAGCTAGATAGCAGAGAGCCACCAACTTGTTATTCCCTGCAAAAAGTACAGTGTTATTGCACCTCAGTGGCCAACTTAACCTTTAAGCCCCATAATGGCTGTTAAAACTGATCCAACTATAGTTACTCTCATGGTAGGAAATACAATGCAACAATACCAGACACAATGATGGAGATTGATAATAGTATTAAATTTTAGAAGTTGTAGTTAGGACTAGACGTCTTATAAAAATAGCCACATTTATATAGTTTGAGGGGGGTTAAAACTAACTTTACCTCTTTTAAGTTGGCTTATTTAATGCCAATAAAGCCCTTTTTTGGCCCCCAAATTTTGGAAAATGTGATGCCCCTTCTCCAAACGAAACCATGCTCCTTTATCGAGGCCACTCTCCTTTTGCTGGACAAGGCACAGAAGTATCTGGAAACTGTCTAAAACACATAGTAAATGTTATGTAAAGATTGTACTTCATTATTTCTGGCGCAAATTGTGCCAGAATTCTGGTGCAACTGCCTTGATAAATTTGCCCCAATGTTTGTTCAGAGTGGTACTGCATAGAAGAAAAGCCAAAGGAAGCACAGACCCACACCCTGAGCACTGGTGAGGGGTCTGGTGTCAAACCACCATCAATCAGGCACAACGGTACAATTTATGTTATGCTAGCTATGTTACTTATACATCTTCAAGTCCTTACTGACATTTGACATATAGGTACGTCATGATCCCGGTAAGGTCGAATGCTCACTCGCAGCTGACACTCACTGCTAACAGCAGGGAGCGGACAAGAAGGCTTCCATTGCTGTCATGTTGCTACTTCTATTACTTTCTGCTTCATGTAGAATGGTGTACAGCAAACGTTCCCCCTGGTGGTCAAGTACCCTAAGGGTATGTTCACATGGCTTATACAGGGCATATAGCAGTGTGTACTGTGCATGCTACTATACGCCCCCAGCTTCAGAAAGATGCGCTGGCCAGCATGTCTTTCTGAAGCGCTCTCACTGACTATCATTCTCCCCAAAGGACAGGTAATCATAGCTCGAAGTGACATGCAATTCTTTCAAAGATGGAGCCGACAGGCAGGAGGGGAACACGCAGCGGCGATCTCTCATGTGATCTCTCACATTTGGTATTTCTGGAATTGTATCAACCTGCGGAACACAGAGAACACATCATTTATACTGGAGAGTGAACGCCATCAAAATTTAAAAAAAAACACAAACATGGCACAAGTATTATTATTATTATTATTTAGTTTTCGAGAGACCTTGAGTGTTCCAGGGCGCTGTACAATGGGTTGCATTCTAACCATAGGTCAAACAGGTCAAACAAGCACAAAGGTTGCAAATTAAATATACTAACAACTGGTACAGAGGGAGAGAGAGGTACCCTGCCTTCAGAGGGCTTACAATTTACAAGAAAGTGGGAAAGGACTGATGGTGAGGGGCAGACATGTTTAGTGGGGTGGGTACTGGCAGCGGGTTATTGTAGGTTATAGGCTCTGAGAGAATGGCGGTTTTCAGGTTGCTTTTGACGGCTAGTGAGGATGGAGGGAGAGTTTGATGTGTTGGGGTAGTGAGATCCAGGTGTGGGGGAAGACGAGGAGAAGGGTCTTGGAGACGGTTATGTGAGAGAGCCTGATGAGAGGAGGGGTACAGTTTTTTTCAATTTTGTCCACAATTTTTTTTGCAGTTTCCCAGCCATATTCTATGGTCGATGAATGACCACCATTAGGGAAAGCCTACATCTTGTCCCGCAAAATAAAAGCCATCATACGTCTATGTAAGTGGAAAAATAAAAAAGTTATGGCTCTTGGAAGGCGAGGAGGAAAAAACAAACGTGTCAACCAAAAAAGAAAACAAAAAACACAAGGTCCTTAAGGGTTTAAAGGCCCAATTAAAACAAATATCACTCTAGGTCTCACTCAAAGCAATCGGTGTTGCCCATAGCAACAACTCATGGCTCAGCTTTCTTTTCTTATACACCTGCGGAAAAACAAAAGCTAAGCTCTAATTGGATGCTATGGGCAAGGACAGTTTAGATAAATAGGGTCCACTGTGTAGAGACAGTAAAATAATCAATAATAGGAGGGTTCGTGTACATTACTGGAGAGAAAAACAACGAAAACAAAAAAATCAAGTATTTAAAATTTAACCTTTAATATTCCTAATAAAAATGGAGATAAACACCCTAAATATATAGAACACAACATAAATGCACAAAACGAAACGCCTATATGCCCTGTGAGGGACACACAAAAAACTCTAATAGGTGAAAAACTCACAAACCACCTACCATTACCCTACTTGGCCTAGTTGACCCTAAAGCCTCACCACAGGGAAAAGGCCCCCAAAAGGGCGACCCCGACCCCGTTACTTGAGAGAGCCCACCAATGAACCCCTCGAAACGTCGCACCGGGGTGTCGCAAATTCCACTTCCAACGGTCTGTGCTCAAACAAATTGCTAATGGATCTATGTATGAACTGTGAGAGACTATATTCTATGATGGAGACCAAAGGTTATACCTACATTTTTATATTTCCTAGACAAAATTTGGGAATGGCTTAAGTTTTTAATGTAGGATTCACAAGTTTTTGCATCAAAAGTGCTGTCAGTATTCATTATATTCCCTTTGAAGTAGGTGATTATTGGCACTCTCTCCAGGACCATATGTCATTTGATCATAGGCTGCATAAGCAACGAATGAGGAACTCTACAAACAATGGGTCCGCTGGTTCTTGTGGTACTACTTGTATTTTCTTGTGCATTCATCAACATTAAGCTCAAGGGATATATCTGTATATTTGTTGGTTGCATAGTTTGGTGCTATTCAAAATTTTGTTTGGCTCCCTTTTGTACAGCTTAGATTTTGCCACTGGAATACAAAATGTTATTATATCCATATGGTGGAGTTTGTTGGTGGTCTCTCCAGTAATGTACCTGGTCCTTTGATTGCCTCATGAAAATTTTATATATTTTACGCTGTTTAAACACACATTGGGGGCTGATTTATTATAACGTTATTACTTTGGACGACATGTGATGAACGTGCGCGGACTGGATGCGCCAGTTTTCTGGACTAATTTGCATCAAAAAGCTGTTGTAGCAGTGTTCTATAGATGTATGAACCGCCACACTCCAAAATTTGGCGCAATCGGTTACTGCCCCGACACTTTGTAATGCGCCAAAGATTAGGGATGTTCTAGGGATGACGCATCACATTCATAGAACTAGACACATTTATGAATGTTTAACGCCAAACCTAGGAGCAGAACAGTTAGAACAACCAGACCAGGGTAAAGGTGGTGCCTGAGCCAAGACTGTGGTATTGGCTCTACACTTGCCCTCTATGTATGACCTGCAGAAAGAAAGCCAGACCATGATAAAGGTGGTGCTCTGAGCCAGACTTGTGGTATTGGCTCCTACAATGCCCTGTAGTATGACCTGCAGAAGAACAGCCAGACCAGGGGTAAAGGCTGGAGCTGAGCCAGACTTGTGGTATTGGCTCTACACTGCCCTCTATGTATGACCTGGAGAAGAAAAGCCAGACCAGGATATAAAGGTGGTGCCTCGAGCCAGACTGTGTATTGGCTCTACCTGACCTGTATGTATGACCTTGGCAGAAGAACAGCCAGGACCAGGGTAAAGGGGGTGCCTGAGCCACAGACTTGGTGGTATTGCTTACACTGCGCTGTATGTATGAACTGCAGAAGAACAGCGAGGACCAGGGTAAAGGTGGGTTGCCTGAGCCAGACTTGTGGTATTATACATGAAAAAATTTGTGACTCTCGGTCACATATTTTGATCACAAGATGTTTAAGCTGCCACGACTTTCAACGTCGATCTCAAATCGGGCTAGTCCTATCCCTATTCTTTTACCTCTCAATCGAGCCAATCAGCCCTCCGCTGGGTCAACAACCTCCATTATTCAGAGAGAAAAAATAAAAAACACCCCAACCTTCCAAGCTGCCCTTTCTTATGACAGCTTAGAGCCTGTGATGAGAGTGGGCGGGGACTCAGAAACACAAAATGGAAGGACCTTTCCTTCCCATATAGGTTTATAATCAATGTACACAAGTTAAACGTATGTTTCTTTGCACACAAAAACATTTCAGAAAAAATACACGTATGCCAACACATTGGGTTTCGCCACTGGCAGGGCGGAGGCACAACATGTAATTATACATGTACGCCACACAGACTCGCCGCCAGCGGCACATTTCTGCAAAAAACGGCAATAACTATGTGGAAATCCCTAAAGAAGCATTATGCTATCTATCATACATGAAAAAAAACTTTGAGGACTCTCGGTAAAGGTGGTGCCTGAGCCAGACTTGTGGGTATTGGCCTACTACATCTGCCTGTACTGTATGACCTGCAGGAATGAACAGCCAGACCAGGGGTAAAGGTGGTGCTGAGCGAGATTGTTGGTATTGTCTCTACACTGCCCTGTATGTGCCTATGACCTGCAGAAGAACAAGCCGACCGGGTAAGAGTGGTGCCTGAGCCAGACTTGTGGTATTGGCTCTACACTGCACTGTATATATGACCTGCAGAAGAACAGGGTCATCATTCTGGTTGCGTTCTACACTGCTTTAAAGCTATTTAGAACTCGCCTCTATGCGCCTGGTTCATACATGTCACCCTTTGTCTGGTTTTCCAACATTTACTGTATTAAGCTATGTCTACATATCAATGTTAAATGTCGTCCAAAATCCGACAGCATTTTAACATCGCTGGACCGCGTTTTTTTGGAGCTAAAAACCGCAGTCGGTTTTCGGATTTGCCGTCAGCCCCGTACATTGAATATACGTGAATCTGACAGCAATGATGAACCAAGCCTAAATGCCAGTATTTTGGCACAATTACCATAGTAAATATGCCCAATTTAGTTACTTTAGACAGGAACCTCGCCCTATGTCATTTACCACTTTGACTAATAACGTGTAATACCATTCTTTAAACATGCCTTTAGATACATATCTAGCTCGTAAATACTTAACAACAAGGCTGTGCTCACAGAAAATAAAAATGATCAGTATAATATATGGGTTTCCTTCCATTGCATATTAGAGGAGGCAGCCTATTGTCTTATTACTTGGAAGGCCTTGATTTTATTTTTTGTCCATTTTTATTGACTAAATAATGACTATTTTGCCAATAAAATTCATTTACGACAGTGAAATAAATAATGGCAATATTAAATCACAAAGCAAGCAGCGATTAATCTGTTATGCAGATTTATTGAATTCATTGTGTTCTTGAATCATCAGTACATTGTGCCAAGCTGTAGTATGCCGGACTGGTAAAGTAAGCACTAAAAACAACATGCCTTATAGCAAAGGTTTCCAACCTCTGGCTTTTCAGCAGTTGTGAACCTCTAACTCCCAACAAATAGCCATAGATTTTGATAGTTCAATAATAGAGTATAGTTTTTATATAGACCTTGTAAATCATAGCGTCTGTAGCAAACTCTCTCAAGTTTTTACTGGTATAATACTCTGGTGGCTACAAACATATTGTTGAAGAAAAAGGAGGAAGACTTACAGCAGAGGCATCATATGGGTTCATTACACAGGATGACTGATTAGAATAAGTGCCAAAACTGGGATAAAGAACCTATGCAGCTACAGATGTGTAATACTCTGTCAGCAGTTGTTTATGCCATATGTGTCTAAATGTGGACACCAAGTGGTTGTAATGTCGTTTGCAGTCTGTCAGGGGTTTTGCTAGCAAGGCAGAAACATTTATATATGCCAGGAACATATCAAACAAAATTAAGACCGGGTTCACACGGCATATTGCGGTAAGTATAGAACACTTGCAAACGTGTAATTTCAACAGCAAATGAAGCGCAATAGCCAGAAGCAGATTTTGGCCTCCTATACATAACTGTTTTACAGTGCGTGTATACCTGGAAGAATTGACTTACCAATTCTCTATCCATTTTTTCCCCAGCACGCAACATACTACAGTGTTCTTGCTGAATGAAATAACACCAATATACTAACACAGCCCAGGCTTAGTGTTTTCATCTTCTGGTATAGTGTACCATGCAGTGCTCATATAATAATAGCATTAATAAATGCACAAATAATAATAACAACATGCTGTAAATGTAAACTCTCCCCTCTCCAGTCAGGCTCATCTTTCTTTCCAGCCGCTATACTGATGCCTCTACCCTGTGTCAGTCACTGCACTGGTTTCTCAGTACAGAAAGCAGCATAAACTAATCATTGTCACCCATAAAGCTTTCCAAGGGGGACCCCCCCAATATATCTTCTACCATATCTCTGTCTACCAAGGTACTCGTTCTCTCTGCTCTGCTGATGATCTTCGATTAAATGCCTTAAACATCCGAACCTCCCATGCACGCCTCTAAGATTTCACATGTGCTGCACCATTTCTCTGGCACATGCTTCAGAGCAGGAGTAGCTGAGAAGATTGATATATAGTTTTGTGGGTAAAAAAAATTTGTAATTTATTCACTTAAATTTCTGCTTTTTCTGGGTTAAGGAGTCCAGAAGGCGGTCTTATCAGTGACTGGCAAAAAAAAAATTCTGTCCAGCTTCCAAATAAAATTAAATCTTCAGCTTTATTGGTGACAGGTATAAAATCCCTAAATGTTGTATAGCAGTGATTGACAGCCCTCTATATATGACTATGCATACAATCACTGATAAGACCTCCTACTGGACTCCTTAACCCAGAAAAAGCAGAAAATTAAACAAATAGCTTATAACTATTACTAATTTATTTCCTCCAAACTACATATCAATCAGTTTAGCTCCTCCTGCTCTAAAACATGATGCTGGCAGATCCGATTGCTTGTTCAGTATGACAGATTCCCCTTAAGAGTACATGATTTTATAGCAGGCGTATAACCACGCATACTGCTGCCGCGCTGGGCAACGCGTTCACGTAAGCACTGGCAAGAAGTGACATGTAGACACCGGGGAAGACAGCAGGTGATCATAGCTGTCAATGTGTGCCATGATTTACCGTATTTGCGGGAGGGGATACTGCAGCGCAGTTACGCGCCAAAGTACGCCCCGCAAATACACCTTGTGAACATATCCTAAAAGAGTCCATTGGGCGGTCTCACTTATGATTGACAGCCTTCTATCAAAAAGTGTGTATACAGTGATAGTTGTTAGTCGGTAAGTAAGATTGCCCATAGTAAGCAGGGGTTTAAAGGGTGTTAAAGGGGACTTAGGAAAGCTTGTTTGTCCTATGGGGCCTGAATAGAAATAGAAAAAAAAGAAGCCTACTGATCTTTGTGACGCTCCTGTTTCGTCCCGGTGGCGGAGGTGAGTAGGCTTCTTTTTTTTCTATTTCTAATCATAGCCCAGCGGACACAAGAGTCGCGGACAACCCCTTTAAACAAGTAAATTACAATTTACACTCAATCTTTTCTCATAAAACTATATATCAATATATGTGACGTCTCCTACTCTATAACATACAGCCTGCAGATCAGACATCATGTTTAGAAATCCCAGTTTCCCCTTTACAACATCTTTGAGAAGTGTTCTAATTAATGGAACATATTTCGATTGGCTAGGACCAAGTGTTTTTAATAGACATAATGGTCATTCAGATTGTTAATAATCTGTATGTCCATGACTACTTTAAGTTAAAGGGGTTGTGCAGGTGAATAAAAAAATACAAAAGGGGTCTTGCTGCAAACATAGTAAAAAAACTCCACCCCTCTGTTCCAGCACTGATGTCTATCTACAGTCTTCTTTTTTCCGCCAATAGCAGTCAGAAAGTCACCACAGCAGTGGCATATTGGCTGTAGCAGTCAAGTATCAGTGCCTTGCATCACTATTTGGCCATAAACCGCTTTGGTTTCTAATTTCAGCCGCAGGACCCTATGTTCTTCTTAAAGCGGTTTTGCCACGAAGTAAAATTGACATGGGAAGTTTTTAAATGAAAGAATAAACCTTTTCCCCATTCATCATTATTAAAAATTCTGCACCGTTTTTGTCTTAGCTGCCCCTTTTAGTGATGCATTGTTTACAGCTTGTCCTCCAGGGGATACGACCAGGTGAGAGCTCCTCATTTGTGGTCGCACATGCTTAACATCACTTCTCCTCTCAGGGAGCTACTGAGTGTTCAAACCCCAGGTGCTTTTCATTCTACTCCTGTCCTCTGTACTCCTTAGTAATTAGTCAAAAAGTGCAAATAAAAAATAAGAAACCTCAATGAGAACCTTTCATTGATAAAGAGGAAAAAAAATCGACAGGTTTGGTTCCAGCAAGGATTTGAACCAAAGACCCTTATGCTGTAAAGCAAAAATGTTAGCTCTGAGCTACAGTGTAGCTACTTACAATTCTACACATAAACGGACCTTTCTTTCACTAGAGAGAGGAAAGGCATGGTAATGTCATCCTGCTGGGTCACATGATATGCAATTCAAACAAATCACACACGTCCCCTTCTGAGCACACAGAGCTGAAGAGCTCTGAAATGAGATCTGAATGAGATTGTGGCAAAACCCCTTTAAGTCTCCCAGACAACCCCATTAAGGTAGAAATCAGTGGGGCAGACTTATAAATATTGTCTAATTCTTACACAGTGTATACTTGGGGGCATAAGTATGAAACCTGTCTAGAACTAAAACTGTCCAGCAACCAATCAGAGCTCCCCTGTCCCTTGTTTGGGGAGCTCTGCTTTGTTGGATGAGGCATTGAAGTGTCTAAAACACATAATAAATATGGTGTAAATCATGTATGCCAGGATTTTTGCCGCAAATTCTGCCACAACTGCCTTGATAAATGTGCCCCAATGTGTTTTGTAAACCTAACTGTATGAACAATCTAATTTTTATATATTTGTATTGCTTTGAGTTAGAAAATGCACTTAACAGAACTGTAATGTAGAAAGTAATGCTAAACGTAAATAGATGAAAAACTTCACTAAGTGGGTGGGAATTAGTATGCCTGTTCACTTAAAGGGGTTGTCTCACCTTACCAGTTTCAGCTCCAGTGCTGAAAAAAGATGTGTGTGTAATTTCAAACATCAGGGAGCTGCAGGAAACCGGCGCTACTCTGACCTCAGCACTCGCTATGTTGCATGCATTAACTCCCTATGTGGGTGTTGAACACTGTTGGCGAATCTCTATTTCTTTGGAGCACTCTGTTATGGAAGGGAAAGGCACCATTAGCTGCCCTGAAATGGCAGCGCTTGCATCTGATTGATCTCCAGGTTGATGACAGAGAGACCTGCTCCAGGGCTTCTACGCATGCCCTGGAGCAGTTCTTACAGACTCACATAGATCTTGTTGCGGGGACTGGAGCCGGGATTAGCAGTGTATGTGCTAGTATGCGTGTACCCAAGATCTTGACCATCAACGTCATGATGATGTAACAGTGGTCAAGAACAATAGAGACAGGAGAAGAAGCCATCAGTGGAACATACTCCGGTAGAAAGTGAATTGGGAATATTTTTAAAAATAAAATTTTCATGTAAAGGACCTGTAAAAAAGCTGAAAAATGGATCCTGGAGTATTTATGTAAGAATCATTGGCGCACATTTACTTTTTGAGCAACATGTATGAGGTTTGGCGCTGACCGGTCAGTTCTAAATTGCTCTAAGGCAGTGTAGAATGCAGCAGAGTGCGCCTGCTCATACATCTAGAGAACAGGACTGCACCAGTTTTTGGGCTGAAAGAACATCAGAACACTGGCACAGCCCCGTACATACATGTCGCCCTATATGTCTAAACAAGTGTCAGATTTATTATAACTTGATAAATCTGGTACATGTAGGAATGTTGGTGTTAACAGGCCAGTTCTAAATGGTTTTAAGGCAGTGTAGAAAGCCCCAGAATGTGTGAAACTGTTCTTCTGCAGGTCATACATACAGGGCAGTTAAGACAAAAAACCACAACACTAGCTAAGGCACAACCTATACCCTGGACAGGCTGTTCTTCTGCAGGTCATACATACAGGGCAGTGTAGAGCTACTGCCACAAGTCTGGCTGAGGCACCACCTTTACACTGGTCTGTCTGTTCTTCTGCAGGTCATACACACAGAACAGTGTAGAGCCAAAACCACAAGTCTGGCTCAGGCACCACCTTTACCCTGGTCTGGCTGTTCTTCTGCAGGTCATACATACAGGCGCAGTGTAGAGCCAATACCACAAGTCTGGCTCAGGCACCACCTTTACCCTGGTCTGTTCTTCTGCAGGTCATACATACAGGGCAGTGTAGAGCCAATACCACAATTCTGGCTCAGGCACCACCTTTACCCTGGTCTGGCTGTTCTTCTGCAGGTCATACATACAGGGCAGTCTACTGCCAATACCACAAGTCTGGCTAAGACACCACCGAAACCCTGGTCAGGCAGATCTACTGCCGGTAATACATACAGGGCAGTGTAGAGTCATAACACAAGTCTGGCTCAGCACCACCTTTACCCTAGTCTGGCTGTTCTTCTGCAGGTCATACATACAGTGCAGTGTAGAGACAATAACACAAGTCTGGCTCAGGCACAACCTTTACCCTGGTCTGGTCTGTTCTTCTGCAGGTCATACATACAGGGCAGTGTAGAGACAATACAACAAGTCTGGCTCAGACACCACCTTTCCCCTGGTCTGGCTGATCTTCTGAAGGTGATAAATACAGGGCAGTGTAGAGCCAATACCACAAGTCTGGCTCAGGCACCACCTTTACCCTGGTCTTGCTGTTCTCTTTCTGCAGGTCAAACATACAGGGCGTCTACTGTCTATAATCGACAAGTCTGGCTCAGACACCACCTTGACCCTGGCCTGGCTGTTCTTCTGCCGGTCATACATACAGGGCAGTGTAGAGCCAATACACAAGTCTGGCTCAGGCACCACCTTTACCCTGGTCTGGCTGTTCTTCTGCAGGTCATACATACAGGGCAGTGTAGAGCCAATATGACAACTCAGGCTCAGGCACCACCTTTACCCTGGTCTGGCTGTTCTTCTGCAGGTCATACATACAGGGCAGTGTAGAGTCAATACGACAAGTCTGGCTCAGACACCACCTTTACCCTGGTCTGGCTGTTCTTCTGCAGGTCATATATACAGGGCAGTGTAGAGCCAATACCACAAGTCTGGCTCAGCTCCACCCTTACGCAGGTCTGGCTGTTCTTCTGCAGGTCATACATACAGGGCAGTGTAGAGCCAATACCACAGATCTGGCTCAGGCACCACATTTACCCTGGTCTGGCTGTTCTTCTGCAGGTCATACAAACAGGGCAGTGTAGGCCAACATCACAAGTCTGGCTCAGGCACCACCTTTACCCTGGTCTTGCTGTTCTTACTGTTCTGCGCCTCGATTTGGCGTCAAAGAATCATAAATGTGTCTACTTCTATGAATGTGGTGCGACGCCCCCAGAACATCCCTAATCTTTGGCGCATTAAACAGTGACGCGCAGGCGCTGACCGCGCCAAAGTTTGGGGTGCGACTGTTCATACATCTATAGAACAGGGCTACCACAGCTTTTTGATGACAGAAAACTGCCACAGCCCTCTTTATACATGTCACCCTTTATGTCCAAAACTTTGAAAGTGGAAACATAGGCAATCTAAAATGCAAAAGATTTATCACAGTGGCTGTCATGATTGCGCCTGGCAGAACCTCTCCGTCTGGGTCTGGTTGCTGGCCACGGCCGCTGTGACCAAAACCGCGGCCATGATACCTTTTCCTAGTCTGAACCCTTTCTTTCAGCTCTGTATGCTCAATTGATTCCTGGCCAACACCCATGGCCAGGAATCTTCCAGCACTTAGTTTAGTTAAAGGAGTTGTCTCCCTTCAGATTTTCAGAAAATGCATGAATGAAATACTCTGTCACTTCTTGGTTCAGACTGACTCATTTGCATAAGCTCCATGCTTGTACAGCTTCATGCTGTGCTGTGCTTTCAGATGCTAATTAGATCAGATTAGCTTCTCAAACTACTAACAGGACTTCTAATCTGATCCCCAAAACAAAAGCCCTAATTACAGTTCTGTTTATTTTACATAAATCAAGCTTTTTACTGCTGAGCAGCACAGGACACTGCAGTGACCTGTGTGATGACATCACTCACTGTTATCTCATTGAACAAACAGCAGGGGGAGAATTGTTTACAGGTCGGTTACTGAGGGAACTGAAATAGCCAGGGAGGTCATAAATTCACTTGTATCTCCTTAGGGAAAACAGAGGAACAAAGCAATATATTTGGAAAATGTCTTTATTTTGTGTTCCCTACAATTTGAAAGCTATTCTTTGTAGCGAGACAACCCCTTTAACCTGTTCCCATTTTGATTGCCAGTCCTATTCACCCATCACCTATGTTCTGCCTTTTCCTGTTCCCTATAAAAGGATTCAGCTTCCTCTCATCCTTCCCTGCTATACAGTCTGTTCTCTCTGCCTATAGTTCGTCTGTTCTCTGTTTGACTCTGCTGTTATCTGACCTGGCTAGGATCCCGTTTATTCTTCCGTTTCCCGATTTGGTACCACGTCTCCTGATAGTTGCCAACTTTGCCTGCCTGACTTTTCCTTATTGTGTTCCTGTTTGTCTGTCTGTGTCTTGTGTTTCACGTAGTTTAGTGCAGTTCTCAGTCCTCTGGTTGGGGCCGACCTATTAAGGAGTCGGACACCCCAAAAGGCAGGGTCAGTGGTGGGACCAGCATCAGGGCCTCACTCTGTTGTGTCTTCTCGTGCACCCCTGACCAGTCCCTTACAGTGGATTATGCTGTTCGATAATTTTGGCAGACTTCAAGATTTGTCTAGGTTTTTAGACCAACTATTTTTTGGCTTACTTTACACCAAACTATCCTACAAACATAAATATACCCGGGTTAATGCAAAAAGAAGTAAGCCCATAACATGAAAAGAGGGCAACCCACTACAACAATGATAACACCCAAACAAAATGAGGGAAACCCATATAGAAATGTACAAAACTTTATAGATCACAAATCACAATGTCACAACATAAACACAATGCACTAAAAACCGCCACCATCCAGATAAAACAATACTATAAAACAAGCACGGAGGTTTAGGGTCACGTAAAAAATATATATGAAAATGCTTGTTTTATAGTATTGTTTTATCTGGGTGGTGGCGTTTTTTTAGTGCATTGTGTTTATGTTGTGACATTGTAATTTTTGATCAATAAATATTTATTATAGAAATATAATATTTCTATATGGGTTTCCCTAATTTTGTTTGGGTGTTACTCTACACCCAAGCCCAGTACCAGAATTTTGCCACAATTCTGGCAGAGTATGTTGCTTTGAGACCACACAAATCCACACCCACCTCCATCGAGGCCACGCACCTTATGTCTGATCAAATGCAAAAGTGTTTAAAACACAAAAAAATTGTCTGCACCAAAATGTGCCCCTTTTTGGTGCTTTTTGCAACACATTTTTGATGTAAGTACAATAAATGTAAATGTGCCCCATTGTCTCTATTTCCCACAGTTATGACTGCGGCATGAGGAGGAAGGGATCAAAGTAAGGGGATTTTCCTAACTATAGTAAGCGATGAAATATCATGAGGATATGGCATGTTTTACTAATTGATGGGGGTCTGACTGCCGGGGCCGCCACTAATCCTTAGAATAGAGGGTGCAGCTCGCTTGTTAAGCTCTGCAGCTCCTTCACTTTATCAGAGCTGTGTGGTAGCTCCCTGCTCAGCAGGCGGTCAGGAGGGCTGCTGTGTAAGATAAATGCTAAAAGAACCAGTCATTTTATTCTCCGGATCAGTGGGAGTCCCAGAGGACCCCCCACTGATTATAATCTTATAGTATATTCTAGAAATATGAAAAAACATTATACGATTGGAATGCCCCTTAAAGGCTTGAATTACATTTTTTGATGCAGTTCTTTGAGCCAAACACCCCCCAAAAAAGAAGAAAACATATAAAAGAAAGACTAATAATTCTCCACTATCTTATATCTACTCGTAAAGGGCTAAAACTCGGGTAACCCTCACTTGCCCAACTGTTATGTAATGTTATGTGCATGTGTCTTTAAAGGGAACCTGTCACATAGGTTGTGCCCCCCTTGCTGAGGGCAGCACAAGCTAGTGTCAGACCTGCTGTTTCCAGCGCTGTGTCCCTTATTCTGTAAGATGCAGCAGTTTTAGAGCATTTACCCCTCAAATCTTATTCATGAGTAGGTGTTAGCCCCGCCCACCAAAGGCTAGCTCCGCCCACTGACAGTTATTCACATGTTTCTACCTATTCAAAGTAATAGGTTTGTCAGTTGAGGTGGGTGGGGCTAGCCTCAGGTGGGCGGGGTTTGAAAAAACTGACACTCTGAAGGACTCTTCGAATGACTCTTCTGGCTGAAAACTGCAGATTTGAGCATTAAATACACAAAAACTCCAGCATCTTACAGAATAAGGGAAACAGCGCTGGAAACAGCAGGTCTGACACCACCTCTGTCCCCAGCCAGGGGGGCAAAAACTATGTGACAGGTTCTCTTTAACAAAGGTTTATTTTAGGTCATCGCTTTTCCATGTATTATAGTTTTGTGTTGCACACCACAGAGTCTGGGTAGCTGCACTGAGGGTATGGTTAGATTTGGCAAACTGTTGGCATCAAAGGTGTAGCTATCTGCTTTTTAAAGAGGACCTGTGACATCTCCTGACCTGCCTGTTGTAGTTAATACAGTACGTGCATTCCCTGTGGAATTACAATTCTGGAGCATCCTCTCTTATTCCTTCTAGAAATCTATGACTGAATCTGTCAGCTGGGTGTTACCATTCCAGTTATCAAGGGGCATGTCCCTGCACTCACTGACTCTGTCAGCACTGATTTAACAATGTGCAGGACAGACGCCCAAATGGTAACACCCAGCTGACAGATTCATTAATACATTTCGGGCGGCATGTATGAACAGGGCTGCGCCAGAAGTCTGACATATTTTCAGCCCGACATTAGACGCAGCCCCATTCGCATTGGTGAAATCCCTCCCGTTCGCCATTATCAGGCGCATTACAGAGCGTGGCGGCACTTTGTTATTCGCCTGATTTCGAGGGGCGTACGGGAGGCGTGTACCAAGCTATAGATTTATAGCTTCGCTGTGGCAAATCAAGGCGAATTACCGCTGGAACAGGTTGAGCACTTTCAAAGTGGTTTACCTGAGCCAAAAATATCGTACAAGCGTTAGAATGCGCCTGATTTATGACCCGCTGTGGATCAGGTTAATAAATCAGGCGCATTCTATGCCACTATAATGCGCATGAAATTTGGCGCTTAAATCCAAATTTCATACATGTGGCCCTTCATTTCTTGATAAAATAACAAAGGACCAGCACAGCACAGAGTTTAAGAGCAGAGGCTCCAGAATAGTTATTAAACAGGGAACAGAATTATTTACTACAACAGACATATTAAGGGGGTTGTCCGGGAGTTATAAAAGCTTCTTGGTCCACTAAGGTACGATTAGAAATAGAAAAAAAGAAGTATTCTCACCTCTGTGACTCTCCAGTTCTGTCCCGGTGGCCGGCCCGTATATCCCAGCTGCACAGTGAACGTCCATCATTCATGTGCTATGTGCAGCCAATCATAGGCCACAGCGGTCACGTTATTTCCAGAAAAATCTATATTATTTGCTCAGCTCATGCTGTTCTATATATTAGACTATATTTTCCGTGTCACAGATTCTCCATATGAATTTCACAAAGGAGTCCTAAAGCTCGGGACTCCCTCTTTGAGCCAGAATGGAGAGTTGCTGTATAGTATCAGCTCCCGCTCTAATAGACTTACTGTTTCCATGTATAATAGGGATGACCACTTATTTAAATTGCTGTCATATAATGCTACATGTCTAGCCACAAGACCAGGGTTCGAGAAGTCAGCCTTCATTTTAAGTTTACTTGTCTTTATGAGAATAAAATAAGGAAGAGTCATTTTTATAGAGGTCAGTGCATGTAATTCACCATTGCCATATACTGTTTCATCCCAATTGTTTACTCAATAGCAGGAGTGCACAACATGTTCTGGTCCAAGGGCCACATTGTCATATTGCACGTCTTTCAGGTGCCACAGTAAATCTGTATGCCCCGTCTGAAACCTTTAGGGCACTTAATTGTAAATTACCAAAATGATCTTTGTTCCACTGTAAGCCCTCGTTCACACGGCTTATTTCGGCACGGATTGGCGCCGTACTGCGTGCCGTATTTGCGCTGCAGTACGGCTCCAATCCATCCCAGTCATTACGGTAATCCACTGCTCTCATAGAGAACTATGGATTCCGTCTCTCCCAACCGCACAGCGAATCCACCGGGCGGGGAGAAAGTGACATGCACATTACCCAAGCGCAATAGGCGCCATGGATAATGAAAGTCTATGGGGCCGGCGGGCAGCGCCCTCGCCCTCCTCCTTATTCAAGCCAGAATTGCGGGCGGAATCCATCCCGCAATTACGGCTTGAATAAGCTGTGTGAACCAGCCCTAAGGGTGCTTTCACACGGTGCGTTTTTGAAGTGTTTTTTGACGAGTATTTTGACACGACTTTTGACGCGTTTTTGTGCAGGAAGGCAATTAATGCTGTACATTGCTGCACAAAAACGCATCGAAAAACACGTCAAAAACGCACCGTGTGAAAGCACCCTAATGTATGTTTACACGATATACTGCAGAGCATACAGTACGCGCCGCAGTACATCGTGTGTTTCGGGAGCGAGTACACCCCCGCATTTCCCCACGTATTAAGCACAGTGTGCGGCGAAATACGTTTCGAAATGCGCCCCAAAATAAGCTGTGTGAACATACCCTGAGGCCTGCCAGAGATAAGAATGTGCAGTCCCCTGCTTGGTTCTCCAGAAGAGGATATGAGGCACCTATTTTCACTGTTGCTTTTTGGGGCTACAAAAGTGGTTATTTCGCACCTATAACAAGAAAGAAAAACACACATATAGAACCACCTCTCAAACTCATCTCCTTCTCTTTGAAGTCTTGAATCTATCAGACCTTTTTATGGTACATCTTGTGTATCTGCAATGATTGTGTCAGAAATAAATACTCCTTTGAGGGAAAAAAACAGAGAATGCAGAAAAAGTTTTCACTGTATAGCTCATTTAAGTTGCTTAAAGGGGTTGTCTCACTACAATGATTGCTTTTTATGTTAAAGATCTTACAAAAACAAGTCACTTTGCAATATATATCCATTAACAGTATCCTACGTATTCTGAGATATCCACTCTTGTATGGGCTGCATCAGCTCCTCAGGTCGCTATAGCTACAGACCTGTTTGATCTCTCCTGATAGGCTGCCAGCACTGGTTGCTATAGCTACAGACCTTACTACTACTGCAGCCTAATAGAAGCCAATAACAATGCCCCTGAATTCAAAATGAAACCAAGAAAACAGGACTGAGGTAAGAGGAATCAATGTCGTGAGACAACCTCTTTAAAACAGCATATACAGCCCTAAAGTGCCAGTCATAAAGTACCCACCATAACAGTGCCAGCCATAAAGTGTCCACCATAACATAGATAAAAACATCAGGTAATGTGTAGGTTACAGAATACGCTTATGTGTTTTGGGCAATATATGTGAACTGACTATCTACATATACCTATGTTTGTATACCTATGTTTTCCAGCTATACAGTACCCAACATATAATAATTGCCAGCCATACAGCGGCCACCATAACAGTTTCAGCTTAAAGGGTTTGTCTCGTTACAACCGTTGGCCTCCTTTTATGCTGGTTGCTTAGCAGAGCTTGTGAAATGGAGGGGTGTGTTTCTCCTCTCAGCAGGGAGTATCTTCAGTCTCTGAAGACCCCCCCCCCCCCTCCCCCCACTGTGCAGGTGATGATTCATTCTGTGTGAGATGGTGGAAGGGAGAGGTTCTCAGCTGTCATTGGAATCATTAGAACTGAAAAGCTAAGTGTAACTCAATAGTGTACATCTAAATTTCTCACTCTCTCTACATACTTTGTAACTAGAATGGGCATTTGACATTCAGGACTCTGGGAAAGATGGGTGGTTTTCTTTTTCTCGGTATCTCTCTCTCACACAGTGATATCTCCTGCAGAATATTACACCTCTGACCTCTACAGATTTGCAGAACAAAACTATACACTTTATCTGTTTGCGTTTACATAGGACTGCACATCTTTATCACAAGTGATTTATCTCGCATCTGTCTCACAAAAGTTTTTGTACGTGAGACTGCACAGTACAGCTGTGTTCTCTCTCTGTATGTAACTTGCATGGGACTGCACATCTTACATGGGACTGCTGTGTACAGCTGTGTTCTCTGTTTCTGATTTACGCACAAAAGTGATTTACGTGGGACTTCACATCTGTGTCGCCAAATTGTTTTATGTGGGACTGCACAGTATGGCTGTGTTCTCTCTGTATTTAAGTTGCATGGGACTGCACATCTTACATGAGACTGCTGTCTTCTCTTTTTCTGTTTTAAATGGGACTGCACAAAATGTATGTGGGTCTACTGATGTAAGACTGCACATCTTACATGGGACTGCTGTGTTCTCTCTTTCTGTTTTACGTGGGACTGCACATGTGATTTACGTGGGTCTGCCGTTGTCAGACTGCACATCTTACATGGGACTTCTGTGTTTTCTCTTTCTGTTTAACGTGGGACTGCACATTAAATTTACGTGGGTCTGCCAATGTTAGACTGCACATCTTACATGGTGACTGCTTGTTTCTCTCATTTCTATATTTTATGTGAGACTGCACAAAATTTACGTGGGTCTACTGATGTAAGACTGCACATCTTACATGGGACTGTTGTGTTTTCGCTTTCTGTTTTGCGTGGGACTGTACATGAAATTTACGTGGGCCTGCTGAGTCTCTCTTTCTCTCTCTATCATAAATGCATGCTGCTGCTTGTACATACTCTCCCGTCAGCGACCTCATCCCCCTGTGTGTTCCCGTCCGTGACCTGTTCACTACATCGCCTTAGCCTGCGAGTTCTCGTCCACGTCCTGGATGGGACAGAACGCTCAGCCGACAGCCAGTAATGCTTTAGCTGGGTGTAAACTGACCTGGGCTCAAACACCGTTGCTAAGTGCAAAAAAGTAGCCCGTTCTCTTAAACCACAGCACTTTGCTAATGGTAACCAAGGTCGTACATGCTTAGATTTTTGCTCCCCTCATTTTAAACTATGATCTTCGTAGTGAGACAACCCCTTTAACAATGCCAGTGACACCATGCCAACATAGCAGTGCCATCTATATACTGCCCACCATAACAGTTCCAGCTTTATAGTAACCACCATAACAGTGCCAGCCATACAGCACCCAACATCCATACAGCACCCAACAAAGCAGTGCCATTCACACAGTGTACACCATAACCGTTCCAGCGATACAGCTGGAAGCTATGTGATCACGTCTCCTGTCCTGAATCCCGTTGTTAGCATTTATACTAGCTATGTTTGTATACTTTTACCTATGTTTGTATACCTATTTTGTGAGTGGCACTTTTGTGGTGTTCCATGCATAATTTGGAACTATCATGGCTTTTTGGTTTTATGGCACTTCGCTGGAAGCATTGGAAGTATTATTATAATTGGGGCTATTATATTCATTTGTTGTTATTGGAGCAGTGGACCAACTGGGGCCATTATCAGCCGTGCCAATTTAATATACTCTGGCTGGGATTATACTGTAGTTGTTAAATCTCTATTGAGTCTTGATTTGAATTCCTGGGAGCGCTGTATCAGTCATTGTCTATGGTTTTGGATTTGATTATCCATATCTATAACCACGGTCTGTAGGACTGATTTAAAATGTTCCTGACTTTTAAATATTACACTGTATTGCATATCGGCCACAGAATAACATTTTCATTACATTTGTTGCTATTTTTTCCTTTTCCCTTTTTCCTTCTTTTCTGAGGGAGAACCGGGATAGGTTTGTCCTAGAACAAGGATGGCGATTGCCCCGTTTAGATAGGGACGTTTTTGTGTAGGGTTAGGGTTTTTGTAGGATGAGTCGTTTACTCTGGTATCATAATAAAAGTTATATTTTATATAGGTGGGTTCACTTTTGCTCTGTGATTTATTGTTTGTATTAAATCCCATGATTCCAGTCATCTATATGGTTTCTAGTCCATATTTATTTAAAATCCTGGAACTGTTAATTTCCAGCCATACAGAGCTTGCCATACGGGTATTTTCACACGGCGTAATTGCGGCGTGTAAAGTACGTGCCGCAATACGCCGGGTGTTTTGGGAGTCGCACTCCCGAAGCACGGGGGGTGTTCCAGCAGCCCACCAGCCCCATTGACATGCATTATTCGTGACGTGCAATCGCCTCAGACAATTGACATGTCACTTATCTCGTACGATCGGGGGGATGAGGCGTAATCCATAGCTCTCTATGAAAGCTATGGATTACCGTAATTGCAGCGTGCATCTCGCCGCGTATTAAGTGCAAATATGTGCCGAAATGCGAGCTGAAATTACACCGTGTGAACATACCCTAAGGCCGTGTTCACACGGCTTATTCCCGACGGATTTGTGAGCCGGATTGCGCTCACAAATCCGCCGTGAATACGGGACGGGGGCGGGGCCGGAGCGCGGCGGGGGCGCCGCTCCCCGGCCTCATAGACTGTCATTATCTACGGCGCGTCCGCGCCGTAAATAATGTGCATGTCACTTTCTCCCCCTGTGGCGGATTCGCCGAGCGGGGAGGAGCGACGGAATCCACTGTTCTCTATGAGAGCAGTGGATTACCGTAATTACTCCGACGGATTGGCGCCGTACTGCAGCGCAAATCCGGCGCCGAGTACGGCGCCAATCCGCGGAGAAATAAGCCGTGTGAACGAGGCCTAACAGTGCCATCAGTAGTGCCATCAACGTAGCTGTTAAAAGATGAATATTCCTTCCTGAAGGATGAAGACGGTGACAAAGGGCATGTCCCCACGGCACGAGTTTGCGGCCGTTTTTTCAGACGGTTTGCGGTTTTGCAGACTGTCTGAAAAACCGTCTGCAAACGAGCACAACAGGCTCCTATGGAAGACCCGTGCAGCAGTCACTGCACGGGTTTTCCACCCAGCGGTTTTTCCACCCGCGGTCGCCCGAATACCATTCAACATGCAACATTCTTCCATCCGGTTTTCGGAAGGAATATGTGCAAGTGAATGTGACAGGGGGGGGGGGGGCTTTTCTCCGCTGACCGGTATTTGTCCATTGCCGTGTAGACATGTTTATGTCCTGATGGCTGGGGGCTGCACAGAGAGACACGGGGGCTGCATATGGCTCCCCGGGTCGCATATTGTACACCTGTGCTCTATAGCTATATGTTCATAGAAATGTACATCCATATATCATCTCAATTCTCCTTTGCTTCATATTATTCTCTCTCATTCTCCGCCACGACTTGGGTAGAGCCTCCAATCAGCCTGCTGCTAAATTCTATGTATTACCAGTCTTTCCTGCTGCTGACCCCAGTGGGATATCAGGGAGCTGTGACTGAGACTCTGAACCGCTGAGCAATTAATCACCACCCTCCGGAATTATTATAATAGCAGCTACATTTATTGTAATTATTGATTTGAATGCACAGACTGCTATCTATTCATATGTGGGTCTCGAGATCAAACACACTAACTGGCCTTCTAGGATGCCAGAAGAACGAAAAGAATTAAGGTTATTCCATGCCTGCAGTGCTGCCTTCCGTTAATAAAAATTCAAGACCAACATATACCGTAATTCCCATATTCAGTGCATAGACAGAAAAAACACATACAGCATAAAAGGCCTTCACTGTATAGTTTAGGGGGAAAAGATGTAATTCTGCATTGCATGTCCTATACTCCATACCTGCCAGTTCTACACAGTACATCTGCATGATTATGGGAAGTGACGCAGACATGTATTCATGTTCTATGTGATTACAAATATGATAGAGAGTGTTCAAGCCATCCTAGTGACCTATATTTGGATGTCTGTGCATGTGGAAGTGGTGAAAGGCATGATGGTTTATTTCAAATTAGAGAGAGTCACATTCTAATGTGCATCAGAGGGGGATATGATCTGTGGACGGATAATATTATGTTGGGAGCATAATCCTAATATTGACCAGCGCATGTTCTGTTTCCTGACATAATGAGAAAACTGAGCTGCGTTACTGTGTGTTAGCATGGCGTTGGAATCTTAGGCTTGATTACAGTGTATTGACCCAATAGCTTCCAGGGGTCTATGTCAAAACCGCACATGATATAGCACTATGTAAAGCAATACAATCTCTGGAGGGTCTTTATAAAATACAGATTTAGGCCTGGTTCACATCTGCGTTTAGCTTTCCATTGTTCTATTCCGTTTCTATTCCAGTCACTCATTTACGTCAGGGGCTTTTTAGGCTGTCAGTTTGCTTCACTTTGGCTTTGTTCAGTCAGATGTCCTTTTTACAGAGAAAATAGCAGAGCATGTTGCACTATTATTTTAGCTAAAAAAAAATACAGAAATATGGCGGAAAGGAGACTTCCTTTTTTTTTTTTTTTACATTGAAGTCAATGGAAAACAGACACACACGGATGGGTATTTATTTGTATTAATTTTGATATCCATTAAACGGATCAGTTAACTTTTCGGCACATGCACAGTAAATTTTTCGGTGCATTTTAGCCGCATTTTCAGATGTTAAAAAAAATGAGTCCATTTTTAATGGAACTAAATGGATACAAAAGTATTTGTTTTTTGCAAGGATCCGACAATAAATCCATAAAAAACAGAAGAATGCATTCCTGTTTCCATCCATTTTGATCGGAAAGCAAAATGCAAATGTGGACTAGGCCTTAGGCATCCACTAGGTAAGTGATATCTAATTTAGATAAATGTAAAATTATGCATCTGGGTACCAATAATCTGCATGCACGCCATATCAAACTCAAATACACAGTGAGCTAAAATTAAAAACTTGGAAAAAGTCGTAGGCCACCCGGCGTCTCTGTTTGGAGTACCCTGCTGCCTGCAGAGATGCTGGCGCTCAGAAGGAGCTCCTATTATTTTACCAGTCGTTCTGCTGTCTCAGTTGTTTCTCCTGCCACGTGGTCCCCTTTTTACTCTATGCAGCAGGTGGGGCCTGAGTGAGAGCAGTATAACGATAGCTCCTGGCTTCTTATTCCTCTGTTCACTGCCTGGCCATTACTCGTGGGCCAAATATAATTACACTGAGGACCAGATTTGGAACAAGGCCCTGTATTTGTCACCCCTGTTCTAGGGGGTGTAAGATAGAGTCACTGGTGGAAAGAGTCAGTCATAGAAAAAGATCTGGGTCTACTTTTAGATCATAGACTAAGACTAAATAAAAGCAATTCAATCACCTGCTTCTAAGGTCAGCCAGAGCTAATCATGTAGTAAAAATGGCATGGACTTGCGGGACAGAGATGTTAGAAAAAGTGTCCCACTTGCTGGAGGCCGGGAAAATTTGGCTACAACTCCAAGATTAATGAATACATTGTAATGAACTTTGGTCTTAAGGACTCTTACTCAATGAGAATCAGTACTCCCTCTGAAAATATGCTGAAGTGTTCTGCATTTGTAGTCCAGCATGCCTAAACCCAATGCTTTATATTATAAGCCTGATGCCCAATACTAGAAATACGGAGCATCAGGTCCTGGTGTGGTTGACCGCAAGTGGAGGACACTTCCAGCACAAGTTAGCACAAGCAGTTCCTGATTCTTAATGGGTAAGGTATGTTTCAGGAATACGGCTGGGTGAGGGATACATTTGTATGACCTACATTACATTGGGTTTGTTTTTTTTTTATGTGGTTAATATTAAATGTTAATTTTAAATGGGATATGTGTGATTACAGTACTGTGATTTTGATTTATATATTTACCACAGAGCAAAAAACCTAATTGAAAATATTCTAAGTGTGATGAGTCCATAACTAATGTCAAGGGTCATAGTCCCCTTCAATTAAGGCATTAGCAGAAAACGATCGCTTTAAAGGGGTTTTGCCACGATCTCATTTCATTACTCCTGTATCCTGCTCTTCAGCTCTGTGTGCTCAGAAGGGGGCGTGTGTGATTTGTTTGAATTGCATATCATGTTTCCAAGCAGAATGACATCACCATGCCTCCCCCTCTGTAGTCAAAGAAAGGTCTGTTTATGTAAAGCATTGTGAGTAGCTAAGAGGTAAATTTTTTGCCTCCAGGCACAAGGGTCTTAGGTTCAAATCCCTGCAGGAACCAAACCTGTGTTTTATTTTTTTTCTCTTTAGCAATGCACAGACCTCATTGAGGTTTCTTTTTTATTTATTTTCACTTTGACTAATTACTAAGGAATACAGAGGACAGGAGTAGAATGACAGCACCTGGGGTTTGAACACTCAGCAGCTGCCTGAGAGGAGAGGTGATGTCTGAGCATGTCTGACCAGGAGTGATGAGCTCTCAGCCCTGGTCGTATCCCCTGGAGATGAGCTGTAAACAATGGATCACTAAGGGAGCAGCTAAAACAAAAACGGTGCAGAATTTTTAATAATAATGAATGGTGAAAATGTTTGTTATTTCATTTGCAAGCTTCCCATGTCAATTTTACTTCATGGCAAAACCCCTTTAAGAGAACCTTTTATTCCTTCTTGAAACAAAATAGCATAGACATTTATTCTCTTTTAGGACAAATCGTATCTGTATATCGTTCCAGCTAGTATGTTTAGATGGACTGCAAAATAACCTTGTGTTTTATGATATTTATTCATTTTTATTTAGAGATTTTAAGGGAATGGGTCAGCAGATTCCTTTCCGTTTCATTGTATACAGCAACCTGTTCTCCTGGGAGGAAGCAATATCAGTATACGAGCGGTTCAGTCAGTTGTTCCCACTCTAAAGAAATACAAGGAAGTGTTTTCCTGGGATCAAGTGGAACTAATAAGAGCTTGACCAAGCTGTTAGTGAGATTTTGTTGTATTTGAAGCATAAGTCACTCTATAGCATAGAAAATCAAGCACTGTTTTTATCATTGTTATTTCTATGGTTGGTTTATAGGTATGGCAAAAAGGGCAAATACCCTTTGGTCTCAACCACCTAGGGGCTCTCTCCACACGTCTTACCATAGTCTTTGTTATTCAATCCCACATATAAAATTTATACCAATATAATAGTAGATGGTGCATGGTCTATTTAAGCCTATGGCTATGCATGGGTACACTATGGTATATGTTTGAATAGGTTTTTTTATTAAAATATAGATGTATTTGCTTGATGTAGGACATTGACCCTTAAAGGAGTTGTCTCATTACAAGCTTTCAGCCTACTTCAATGCTTCTGGCAGCAAAGGATTTTAGAATTGAGGGGCGTGCTTCTTGTCTGCCTCTTCTCCTCCCTCTTCCCCCCTCCCCTCAGCACACAGAAAGCTCTCCTCCATAACTTCTATACAGCAGTGGGAGAGTGAGGGGGTTTGCTGCCAGAGTTAACCCTGTGTGTGCCTGCCTAGGTCTGCTGCAGACTCTTGCTGCTCCTCTACACAGTCAGGAGACAACAGGGAGAGGGCTGATCTGTGAGTGTGGAGAGGTCTGTGAAGCTGTGTATTCTAATAGCAGAGCAGGTGGATGTAAGTGTTCCTATACCCCCTGCTTAGCATACAAATCTCCACATCTCAAGCAACAAAAAACCCTATCAGAACAGACACAGGGCAGCTGTGAAGTGATTTACTATACTCAGGATGTGTCACTAATACAGCAGAGCATGAACCGTTCACATGCCCCCCTGATCTGTTCTATTAGTATAGTCAGAGCTCCACAGACACATCATGATTATAGTAACACACAGGGTCACTGCTGTCACATCTATTGATCAGCCTCACCTCTGCTCTCCTCAATCTGTGTAGAGAACAGGAGGGAGCAGGCACACACAGGGTTAATCCAGCTACACAGACACAGAAGCCAGAGCCTTCGCCCTCCCTCCACTACAGAAGCATACTGTGCAGGAGGGGCTCTGTGTTCTGACCTGTATTCAGAAGGTGATGAGTCATCAGCACTGACAGCCAGTGAGATAATGATCAACAGGTCGGCTGCTATAGAGATTTGAGGAGCTGATGCACTACTACTAACAGGGATAACTCAAAATCATTAGGACATTTGTAATGAACATATATTGCAAAGATTATTGTTTTTTAAATATCTTTTAATTATAACCCAATCATTGTAGCGAGACAACCCCTTTAACTTGAAACACAACAAACAGTACTTTACATTAGCTTGTTATTTACATTTGCAGACCCTGTATTAATGATCTCCTTGTGCAGTCATCTGTAGAAATAATCCTTTTTTTCTGCATTCACATCATATACTCTCTCAGTCATACTTACGAACAGTATGATGCATGGGCAGGGTTTATGCAACTCCCTGACCTTTGGGACGCTTAAATGTCCTCATTTTGGCAATTAACTGTTTTGGATTATTAGAGTCTCAGTGTTAGGCAATTGCCAATAAGCAACTTCCCAGAATGGAATAGGGCCCACTCAAAAATGCTGTCTGCAATCAGACACTTTCTGGGAGGCAGAGTGTAAGGTAGTTCTTCACCAGAGCTGCCACAAATCAGGTTGGACTTGGCTGCAAGAGACCCAGGTTGCCTTACCAGAGAAATGTAGGAAAACAAGCGCAAATGGGAAGCCTGACAGGATGAACAGAGAGGACTGGGGAAACAGAACAAACTAGAGTAGTCAAACTAGCTGTGGTAAAAAGTCAGAAGAGTACGTGGTACCAAATTATTAAGCAGAAGAATAACCGAGAAAGAAAGCCATAGTCTAAAACCAGAAAATACTTCAAACTGCAAGTAGGGAATAGAGCCAGGATACAGGAACAATCACAGGCAAGTGACTAAGAAGCAAACAGATTGAAATACCTCACCTCAGCCACAGATGGCTCTGTCCCAACCCCGGACTGAGGCTTGGTCAGAAACAGGAAAACCCTAAAGAGATAGTACTGACTAACATACAAAGTAGACATTTGGCAAGGCCATGGGATAAAATAAATTCCAAGTACAATAATGAACTTGATGATGCTTCCAACAATACATAACCACTGGCTTGATTTCACTGACTCTCAGCCTTTGCTGCTCCCTTTCCTCATGAGTGACCTCTCCAAGGGCTCCAAGACCCATCAAACACATTCATCTTGTCTGTCTCCACACATTGGATCCATGTGGATACTAATCAGTGCCTGTCCAGGCCCAGACTTTTTTGTATGTTTGCTTAGTTGTAGCTATAGCCATAGCAGCTATGGCAAATGTGATGGGGCCCACTCAGGTATAACAAAATTTTACATTTTTGCAGGAAACAACAATTAAGTGGCACTTTTATGAGGGTTTTTTGATTTGTGGCTCTGTTATCAATGCCTTTAATTATAGCGACTTATACTGGTGTTTCAGTTCCTGTTAAGTGGTGAGGGCTCATCTTATTTTGCTATGGAGCCCTCTGAGTTTATGTTACACCTTTTTTATATGTAGATCAGACCTACATACAAACATTGTGGTGCAGAACATTTAGCGCCCCAATATCCACCGTCAAGTCAAAAACAGTGCACCAAAGTTCCCCTCTCCTGCATATATCTTCAGGAATGCTGTTCTTGGTGGCATCAACAAACACAGGAATGGTAACAATATTAAAATAGTGGCTGATCAGCTCCTATTGTCAGAAAGAGTTCCTCAGCACCATTAGTAGAATGCTGTGCCCATGTTATTCTGTGCTCCACCCAGGTCCACATGCATCTATGGTGAAATGAACAAGTTGCCACTTGGGCTCCAGGAAGGTCAGATTTTGGCTGAAACATTACTTATGCTGTGTGCTAGAATTCTTCTCTATACAATGTTTAGAAGATGCAATAAAGAGAATAATTGGTGCTATATAAAGCTGGTGCAGTGGAACTTGTTCATTTGACTGTGGCGTATCAGCTACAACTCTAGACACCATGGAAGGGTCCAGACTTTTAAACTACAGTTGGCATCGACAATTTTATGATAATCAAAGGCACACTAATCAAAGGCACATTAATATATTCAGCATTTAAATACAATATAATATTATAACTTTGGAATGGAGTAGATATGGATACTTGTTTTTTGCCCAGCCTGAAATGTGGAAGAGAACAATTTTTGTCCTGCGTGCACTAAGACTCCTGATTTAGTGTCCCTTAGTAAATAAAGCTCCACTGGACTTATAACATTTTGTGTCATTTTGAAGTATATGTATTAAGAAAATGTGGCATACCACTATGTTTGAGTTCTCTGCCCCTATCAAAAGTTATCTTCATTACCATATAATAGATGGTACGAAGGGTAGATTTTTTCTGATCGTGCCCTAAGTTGAATCCTTAATTTTATTTTTGTTGTTGTTGTTTGCCAAATATGAAGTGCAAAATCTGCATTTGGCTGAGCTGCTGTTAAGAACTGCTAGATTTGTTCAATAATTTTAATGCTTTTATTTAAATTTTGGGTTATAATAATCTTTCAAGTCCTGCTCTGAAGAACTGTGCCAATGACCCTTGCTACTGTTAAGCAATAAGATCAAGGATCAAAAAGATTCAACTTATTGGCTGATTACTAAAAGCTATCGAAGGAGCCGTAAGAAGTCCATTTCATTGGCAGCATCAAGCAGGTGTCTAAACTGGGTCTATGACATTTTTGTGGCATGGTCCCCCTCAATAGCTGAGCCAGGTTTTCTTGCAAGAGGGGCTCCATAGAACAATATTTCTTGCAGTTGAATAAGATGCTTTATTAAGCTAGGGTCTGGGGCGTCAATCTCTGCTCCAGCCCTCCAGATAGTTGGGCGGTGTCCGTCTCACCACACTACTATGGGTCTTTCAGAAGCTAATCTGTAACTCGTGAGATCCTATTCTTCCATAAGTTCACTGCTGCACCACCACATCTCATGGATCTGAACTACCCATGGCCGCATGCATGTAATGTGTGAATAAACTAATACTCTGCACAACACACACACACGGTCCCAGAACCACAAGTTGGCGAATTCAATTGTACTCCAAGCTCCTTTCAAAATGGGGTCAATCTGATTAATGGAAAGCTGTAAACTGCAGCAGTAATTTTTATCACAGGATGATCAGTGTTTGCAGAACAGAATGTTAATTTTTGAAAATTACCCTACGATGTTCAGGAGAAGGCGTAATACTCTTGAACTTGTCCCCTTTTGTCCTACCAGTCCTCTCAAGCTGTATGTTACCAGAGCCCATTTTTCAGTTTTTCACTCCATCTACACACAATCTTTTATTAGAGCCCACTGGGGCTACTCACAACAGTTACACACAACTTGTTATTAGAGACCACCGATGCAACTTACAACAGCTACATACATCCTGGTATTGGTGCCCACCGGGGCAACTAACAACAGCTACATACAACCTGGTATTGGTGCCCACCAGGACAACTAACAACAGCTACATACAACCTGGTATTGGTGCCAACCGGGGCAACTAACAACAGCTACATACAACCTGGTATTGGTGCCAACAGGGGATACTAACAGAGAAGGCTAATACAACCTGGGAATTGGTGCCAACCCATCGTCTCTCAAGCTTATTACAACAGCTACATACAGCCTTTTATTGGAGCCCACTGGGGCTATTCACAACAGTTACACACAACTTGTTATTAGAGACCACCGATGCAACTTACAACAGCTACATACATCCTGGTATTGGTGCCCACCGGGGCAACTAACAACAGCTACATACAACCTGGTATTGGTGCCCACCAGGACAACTAACAACAGCTACATACAACCTGGTATTGGTGTCAACCGGGGCAACTAACAACAGCTACATACAACCTGGTATTGGTGCCAACCAGGGCAACTAACAACAGCTACATACAACCTGGTATTGGTGCCAACCAGGGCAACTAACAACAGCTACATACAACCTGGTATTGGTGCCAACCGTGGCAACTAACAACAGCTACATACAACCTGGTATTGGTGCCAACCGGGCGACTAACAACAGCTACATACACCCTGGTATTGGTGCCAACCAGGGCAACTAACAACAGCTACATACAACCTGGTATTGGTGCCAACCAGGGCAACTAACAACAACTACATACAGCCTTTTATTGGAGCCCACTGGGACCACTCACAATAAGTTACACATGTATGAAAACTCTCTAGGTCTAAAACTCACTTTGTTGCCCATAGCAACCAATCAGAGAACCCCTCTCATTTCATATAGTGCTCTGGAAAAATGAGAGGGGCGCTCTAATTGGTTGCTATTGGCAACAAAGTGAGTTTTAGATCAAGTCAGTTTTCATACATGTGGCCCAAAGTCTCTTATTCGAGACCACTTGGCAACTAATGACAGCTACACACAGACTGGTATTGATGCCCACCGGGCAACTCACAACAGCTACACCCTATTCCTTATTGGAGCCCACTTGGGCAACCAAAATCAGCAACATATAGACTTTTATTGGAGTCCACTGGGGCAACTCATAATAGTTACAGAAGGTGTCTTATTGGAGAACACTGCACGCAGTCTCTTATTGGAACTCATTGGGGCAACTCACAACAGCTACACACAGCCTATTGGAGCCCACTGGGCAACTTATGACTGCTACACCTTATCTCTTACTGGAGCCCAGGGGGACAACTCACAACAGGTACAAACAGTCTCCTACTCCAAGCTAACAATTTTATCTTACAGCGACTATACACAGGCACGCTGCTCTGTCATACACATAGCAGGTCCCTCTGGTATTTCACATGGTCACTACAACACTGCATTATCCATCTTCCTTGTAACATACTCTCCTATTAATGACGGTAAGGTGCAGCATTCCCTGGCATTGTACACCAACGTTAAAGCCCACAGCGCCCCCGGATCCCTCCTCCTGCAACCGACAGCCAGGAAAAGTGTGCCTCCTGATGACTACCACAAATGGGGCAAAGCAGGTGAGTGCCACAAAATGACAAGCATTCTAAAGCTAAGGCCATGTTCACACGGCTTAATTGCGGGGCATAATTACGGACTGAAATACGTCCCATTTTAAGCCGTGTGAACATGGCCTAAAGGTTGTGGCACCATGGTGGGGAAAAGACAACAACAAACATTGGTAATGTGCTAAAAGTGCAAACACAAAGAGGACAACACGAACACCACCACAAGCGAGAAAACGTTCCTGTATACTTCCTCACCCCCCAGTTGGTCCTGAATAAGATGCCTCCTGTATAATAAGGTTAAAGGGACACTTCCATCATAAAAAGTATTTTTTTCTTTGTTAAAGACCATTACTCAAAGAAAGCTTTTTTTTAGAATTTTTGGCAGTATTTCTTTTCATTTGAAAGTCCTATGCAAATTAAAATTACAAATAACATTTGGTCCTTTTTTAGCTGTGATTGTGAAGAAATAAAACTCCTGAATGGCATGTCAGACTAACCTCATTTTATTGTTGGTGCTTCTTACCTCTATGTAGTCTCATTAAAAATGGTAGGTGATGACAGAACGATCGCTCTGTTGTTGTTTGGAGAGGGATAGATAAGTTAGACTAGACCGCGGGGCAATGAAAAAAGCCAAACATGAAAGGATAATGCAGTAATATTTTTCTGCACTGGGGAGGGGGTTTCTTCACATCCTGCTGATAATACTTACACCTCTTAGGCCATAGCCGGCCTGCAGGGAGAATCATCAAGCAATCCTCTCACTGTTGCGCTATCAGAGCTCACAGAAGGAAGCCAGAAAGCCAAACCAAGAAGTCATATACATACATACATAATACAAAATTTCTATAAAAAAAAAACACATAATTGAAAAAAAAACAATCCATATAATAGTTGCATATTGCTTGTCAATATGTGAAAAGAAATATTTTTATGGTAGTGTCCCTTTAAAACATTTTTGTCACTTTCCCCATGCATATATTAGATTTTCAGACCCCAAAAGGATCATAGCTTTCAAGACTTTTCGGTGGTCTTGTTGCAATGTGTAGTTTGGGCTGATCGGTAATGTCTGAATTCTTTCTAGTTGCAGAAGATGTATATTTGGAGGTTTGCAGCTTTCCTATGCATCTCAATCCTGTATAGAGCTCTGGAAGAGAAGTGACGGGGCAAAGGCATCAATACAAAATCTTAACCTGACCCTCAAACTATCACACCTCACTTATAGTACTGGTCACCTTAGGCCATGTTCACACGGCTAATTTTGGGACGGAATTGGTCCCGTATTCCACGCTGTACTGTGCGAAATATGGCAAAAATCCGTCCCAGTCATTACGGTAATCCACAGTTCTCATAGAGAACTATGGATTCCGTCTCTTCTCCCCGCTCACGAAATACGGCGAGCGGGGAGAAAGTGACAAGTTCATTATCCCGGCGGGATATGCGCCGTGGATAATGGTTGTCTATGGGGCCGGCGAGAAGCCACCTCCGCCCCACCCCCACTACACGGCAGCCGGTGTAATTGCGGGGCAAAATCCGTCCCCGCAATTACGACGGCAATCAGCCGTGTGAACATAGTTTAGGGCCTAATTGTAGCCACAACCACCACAGTCCCTTAGATCAGTCTTTCGGGGGGATACCGAATTTGGACAACTCAATAGGATGCTCTGTGAGTTAGTTACCCAGTACGGCACATGAGAGACATTAAAGGGGTTGTGTGAGAAACCAAAAAAATAAGAACTTATAGTGCAGTAATACTAAGGACAAGCAGCAACTGTCTGTCACAATCCAGTGTGTGAACGACTTACAAACACTGTTATATTGCATATTATCGCCGTATTGGATCTTTCTCCTCACTGGGCTAGTGGGCGGAGCTACAGTTGCTAGGCTCGAGGTTTGAAAACTACATTTCCCGCAAAAGCCGCTTCCTTCCAACTGAGCTACAGATTCTATATACTATATCCACACCAAATTTATTATATATGTGTGTACAGCCCTCAGTCTCCTTTCTACTCTGCAGAGCCTTCCGTCATACCACAAATCTGTCCGTTCAGCTCCGTTATGTCAGTCAGATTAACAAGGAAGTAACTCACAGAATCTGCCCTACTTCCTATAGGACAGGTTTCAACTGAGGAAAGAGCCCGGCGGCCATTTTGTTCTTCTATAAGGATTACTCCGTAGACAAAACTAATAGACTTTTCTAATTAAAGTTATTTAGGAATTTTTTCATTATGACATGTAGTTTATCTATTTAGTTTTCTTCTTTTCCCAGAGACCCCCGTTAAGGATGCGCTCTCTCAGCAAAGACCAAATACCGGTTGGATTTTCCGCCAATATTTTGCCTTTTTTTTGGCATGTAGGGGGATGGCTTTTGTCCGCAGTTCAATCCCTCCCCCTTCGCACCTACATGTCCATGTTCTGCTTAAAAACCAGGCGAAAGAATGAACATGTTCTAAATTTTTTGGACCGCCAGCGGTGTAAAAAAACGTCCAGTGGAAAATCCATGCAGTGTGGACCGCTGCACAGATTTTCTATACAAATCAATGTAAAAGGTTGACACTCGCTTAACAGACGTTTTTCAAAACCAACTGAAAACCTTTGCTGTGGGCCAAGCCCTAACTTTTCTCAAACAATACTTCAGTAACCACTGCCTATAATCTGTGAAAATTTCTTGCAGCTCTGCTCGCAGTGACACTTTGCTAGGTTTGTGCGCTTTAAGGTGATTTGTTTGTTTCACTTATGACGGTTTATTGAGAGGTGTGAGAAATGTTTCTCTCCTGATACCAGTGTATTTTGCAAAGGTGAGAAATACAAATCCGTATGTGATGAAAGAAGAGGAGCTGTGCTCGTAACTATTGCTCTCTAACGGGCTTTAACCACTCCCTTCAGATCTTTTGTGGTACTACAAGTCAAAGCAGATGCTGATTTCAGGATATGGCAGAAGACACTACCCTAGAGTATTATAATAATAATCCACATTTATATAGCGCCAACATATTCTGCAGCACATTACAATTGGGAGGGTATAAGTACAGACAAAAAACAAACATTACATAGTAAAAATCTACTTACAGATCAGACACAAGGGGCAACATGTATGACCGGGTTAGTATTAATGTTCTATGCACCAAGTATTTAGTCTGCCTAATTTCTTGATGTATGACGCATCGAATGAATATGTTTGGTGCATAGTGCGCCTGACCCAAAACTTTGTACTGCGCCAAAGATGTTGGGCAACCAGTGCAGTGACTCACACAGGGTAGAGGCATCAGTATAGCGGCTGGAAAGAAAGATGAGCCTGGCTGCTGCATTCAGGACAGATTGGAGAGAGGAGAGTTTACAGAGAGGCAGACCGATGGCGCAAGGAGTTAGTGGGTGTTCACACGGCATACTTTGGAGCGTATTTGCGCCAAAGTATGACTGGCAAATACAATAAAAAACATTGTACAAGTACAGCACCCATTGAGTGCTGAGTAAATTCATTGTCGTCATCCAGACAATAATGATTTTACGATCGTATTTCTCAGAGAAATAGAAAAGTACACTCACCGGCCACTTTATTAGGTACACCATGCTAGTAACGGGTTGGACCCCCTTTTGCCTTCAGAACTGCCTCAATTCTTCGTGGCATAGATTCAACAAGGTGTTGCAACGATGCTCAATTGGTACAAGGGGCCCAAAAGAGTGCCCAAGACAAATATTCCCCACACCATGATACCACCATCACCAGCATGAACTGTGATACAAGGCAGGATGGATCCATGCTTCATGTTGTGACGCCAAATTCTGACCCTACCATCCGAATGTCGCAGCAGAAATCGAGTACTCATCAGACCAGGCAACGTTTTCTCCAATCTTCTTACTGTCCAATTTCGATGAGCTTGGGCAAATTGGAGCCTCAGTTTCCTGTTCTTAGCTGAAAGGAGTGCCACCCGTGTGGTATCTTTCTTCTGCTGTTAGCCAATCTGCCTCAAAGTTGCCGTACTGTGCGTTCAGAGATGCTCTTCTGCCTACCTTGGTTGTAACGGGTGCTATTTGAGTCACTGTTGCCTTTCTATCAGCTCGAACCAGTCTGCCCATTCTCCTTTGACCTCTGCATCAACAAGGCATTTCCGCCCACAGGACTGCCGCTCACTGGATGTTTTTTCTTTTTCGGACCATTCTCTCTGTAAACCCTAGAGATGGTTGCGCGTGAAAATCCCAGGAGATCAGCAGTTTCTGAAATACTCAGACCAGCCCTTCTGGCACCAACAACCATGCCACGTTCAAAGGCATCTCAAATCACCTTTCTTCCCCATACTGATGCTCAGTTTGAACTGCAGGAGATTGTCTTGACCATGTCTACATGCCTAAATGCACTGAGTTGCCGCCATGTGATTGGCTGATTAGAAATTAAGTGTTAACGAGCAGTTGGACAAGTGTACCTAATAAAGTGGCCGGTGAGTGTATATGAGGCAGAAAGCTGCTTTGGGCCTTTGTGCATTGAAAGTATATGCTTGAAAGTGCATATTTTCATCAGCACCTACAAACGTGTATTGCAGCGTGCACCTGGGCACCGTATGAACATATTTTCTAGAGCGACAATAAGAGAATTTAGTAAGAGTTTTATCTTGTTTCCCTATTTCTTGTACTATTACAGGGAACCTGTCACATAGGTTATGTTGCCCTAAGGACAACACAACCTAGTGATAGACATGCTGTTTTCATATTCTAAAGATACTCTAGATTCAGAGAATTTAAAGGGGTTGTCTCACTACGAAGATTAGCTTTCAACATGTAGAGAACACTAAATAAAGATGTTTTCCAAATATATTGCGTTGTTCTTTTTTTTTTTGTTAAGGAGCTAAAAGGGATTTTATCACCTTCTGCGCTCTCTCTGGTTCCCCAAGTGACCGACCTGTGTACTTCTCCACCCCTGCTGTTTGTTCTATCTGCTAGCAAGGAGTGATGTCATCACACAGGTTGGCAGCACAGAACTTCGGACAGTGAGAGCTTGTTTGTTATCTGATCTTTCAGACAAAAGACAGTAATTACTAACGTTTACTTTAACTCAGAAGCTTCCCTGGTCCTGACAGCATGATATTTATCTAATTAGCAGAGGTCTGAATACACAGAGCTCGTATGCTAATTACAGACAGCTTGACCAGGAAGTGACAAAGCAAAGCAGCATTATTTCATTCATGCATTCTATGAAACTTGGAGATGAGACAACCCCTTTAATGCTCAAATCAAGTGGCGACATGTATGACTGGGGCTGTACTTCTATTGTACTTTAATTATGGGGCGCATTTCCCCGCTATTAAGTGCAGTACTCAAAATAAGCTGTGTGAATATACCCTATTACATTATAAATGTCCATTCACTCTAGTAGGGCATGTCAGAAGCAGTGGTCCAGGTAGATATTGTTAGCACCACTTGATTGCATGCTATCAAGATCATGGACTGATCGTTAAGTACATTTGAGCTACTGTTTCTATTTTTCTTTAAGAATGATGTCTATAAATATGGACGTTGCATAAAGAAATAAATGAAGATATTAGAATTTAATGTCGACTGTAGCTCCACAGAACACAGCGAGGTCATGTATACATACCGTATGTATATGTGTCTTGAATTCTATTCTGAAGAATCCGCAGAGACCAGGGGCCATATGTATGATAAGGGTAGGTTCACATTGCTTATTTGTGTGCATCATTGCACACGCTTTTCGCTGCGTATGGCGCTTTATGTGCGGTGAAATGCGTGTTGCAATTACGGTAATTCATAGCTCTCATAGAGAACTAGGAATTACGCGTCGTCTCCCCGGGCGTACAATACGATCGTATTGTATGCCCAGGGAGAGAAGTGACATGTGAATGGTTTCCCATCGCTGACAATGCATGTCAATAGGGCCAACCGGGGACCGGTCCCCCTGCGCTTTGGGAGTACGCGCTATCCAGCGCGTGCTTCCAAAACACATACTGTATGTGCCGCAATAAGCCGTGTGAACTGTCAGAGCTTCCCCTCTGATTTTTCCAGAGAACTATATGAAATTAAAGGGGCACTCTGATTGGTTGCTATGGGCAACAAAGTGAGTTATAGACCTAGACAGTTTTTATACATGTGGCCCCAGATCTTTACATTGTATCACCAGTTGTAACCACCAATGTTGTGCAAACTCTAAACTCTTTCTCCCCTGACTGTGGAAACCGGTATATAATGGAGAGCTAGGTTTGGGATGGCCAACAGGGAAATAGGAGAAACCATGGGAAAATGGCCCATTTTGGGGAAAAAAAAGGGGCTAAAGGGGGGGAAATTAATTCTTTAAAAAATTTGGAGAAGCATTTTAAGCCCAAAAAGGGGCCCATTTTAAGGGTGTTTTTTTTTTTTAAAAATTTTTTCGCTTTCCCCGATAAAAGACCAAAAAAAGTTGGAATTCCCAAAATTTTTTAAAATGAACCTGGTACTGAAAAATTTGGTGGAGAATTTTTTGAAATTGGGTTTCTGTTAAGACGGGTGATTGAAAAAATTAACCTTTTCCCTTTTTTTCAAAATAGTTTTTTTCGTTTCAAAAAAAAAATTTAAAGAAAGAATTTTTCCTTCCCCCCCCCCCCCCGTTATCCCCCCAAAACCCCCCCCCCCCCCCAAAATCCCCCCTTTTTTTTTCCCCCCCCCCCCCCCCCCCCCCCCCCCCCCCCCCCCTTTTTTTCCCCCCCCCCCCCCCCCCCCCCCCCTGGCCCCCCCCCCCTCCCCCCCCCCCCCCCCCCAAAAAACCCCCCCCTTAAAACCCCCCCCCCCCTCCCCCCCCCCCCCCCCCCCCCCCCCCCCCCCCCCCCTTTTCCCTCCCCCGCCCCCCCCCCCCCCCCCCCCCCTTTTTTCCCCCCCCTCTTTTTTTCCAAAAAAATTTTCCCTTTTCTCCCCCCTTTTCTTTTCCCCCCCCCCCCCCCCCCCCCCCCCCCCCCCCCTTTTCCCCCCCCCCCCCCCCCCCCCCCCCCAGATAAACCCATCCGCCCCCCCCCTTTTTTCCCCCCCCCCCCCCCTTTTTTTTTTTTTCCCTTTCCCCCCCCCGCCCCCCCCCCCCCCTCCCTCCCCCCCCCCCCCCCCTTTTTTCTTTTTTTTTGGGTATGGTAAAAGGGGGGGGCCCCACCAAAACCCACCCCCACCCCCCAAAGGAAACGGGGAATTTAAGAGTTTTTTTTATTTTTTCAGCGAAATGGAAACAGGGCAAAAATGTGTGTGGGGCCAAACGAATTGTTGGCATTGTTTTAGTCAACGCTTTTTAATGTAATTTTAATAATAATGTAATGTAATTTTAGACAATTTTGTTGGGCCCCCCCATTATTTCTAAAACAGACAAACCTATTTAAATGGGGTTTTTAAATGAGGAGTGGGAGAAAATTTTTGGTGTTAAAAAAAAATTTTTTTTTCCAGTTACACCGTCAATAATAAAAAGTTTTTTATGAAAATTATCAAACTTAAAAAACTAAATTATTTAAATTTTTTAAAAAAAATTTTTTATAAAAATTAATATAAAAATATATAATTTCCCCCCAAAAAATATCTCCTTTAAAATGTATTTTTTAAAAAAATAGAATCTAAAAAATTATTAATTAAAAAACCCCCTTGGTTTTTAATTTGTCAGATTTTTAAATTTTTTATTTTTTACTACATTAAATTGAAATTTACTTTTGCTCTCTCACCCTTTATTTTTACATACAGCAAGACCAGCACTGCACAGGGATTGCGGGCCCGTGGCCCAAGCATTCAAAACCATAGCTTTATTCACTGAATGCTATTCTAATGACTTTTCTTTTATTTCCGCCTATCTATACCTTTATACATTTAGGGGCATTATTTGCACTAAGTTCACCAAGGCGAGGTGAATGAACTTTAGACACCATTTATGACGCCAAAAAAATCTTTCATACATTCAGGTCATTTGACATTTGAAAAAAAAATGCGAAAATGCACTTCAATCCGCCTAGTTCCATACACATCTCCCTTGGTGTAACTATGTATGGCATGCTTTCCTATTCACTTAAATGGTTGTAATGCAATATGGCAAACATAAATGTTTGTACTAGTAGTCTACCCTGGCAATATGAGTTTTCCCATCAGCCAGAGAGGCAGGGACTAGCTGATCGCCAGAGAAGCTGCATTTGCACAATAGGTTATCATGATGGAACAACCCCATTAATTCTCATTCAGGGATATTGTACAAGACAAATAGTTTTTTTCAGTCCTTTTGTTAAATAGCTTTTAAGCTAATTTAAATCCTTCTTGCCCCACACTACAGAGCTTCCTGTAATACAGGGGCGTTGCTGGGGGCCTAAAACATCCGGGGCCCGGGCCCTGTTTAGTCTGCTCAGTAGGGTGGGGTTTACAGGGGTTTTTTAGCCACATTGTGAATGCAGATTATTTTTTCAGAGAAAAAAAAATGTTTTTTTCCCGTCACTAATTTTACATTACCACACAGATCCCTATCCACCTCCCAGCAATGTAAATGAAAATCAGACTGAAAAAATTGCCTTTTCAGAAATCATATTGTTTCAATAGGCAAAACCTTAAAAACATCACCAGATAATAACCTTCCATGGAGCAGATACCCACACGTATTTCCTCAATTGTTTTAATAAATCCAGCATACCAAAAACCACCAAATTTCCAAATTTTACCACTACCTAAGGCCTAACTAATACAACCAGACCCTCACCACATGCGACTACCACTTAGTGACTACCAGTTGTACACAGGCTCTGCAGACATAGAAGTGATTATAGTGTAGTTACTGCGGGTGATTTACAGGTGTCATCTTTTCTAATTGGAGTGGTCGTTTTCCCCTTGCTTCTTTCTTTTCGACCCTGACCGTCATGATGACTTCTCCCGGCCAACACTCATCTCTGCAGAATTTACCACAAACACATTTTAGAATCCTCACCTTTCCATCAAGTACTTACCCGTTCCCTATTTCTGCACAAACCCCCCATGGGGTGATGGTAGGGGTTATGGGATGATAGATGGGGGCTGTATTTTGCTGGACAGGGGGAGTGGGGTTATTGAGCCATAGCTAACCGGCACAGTATAATGGGTAAAAAAAAGAAGAGGACCATTCCCCTGGAAATTGTGTTGCGGCTGTGACCCGTACCCTCAGGATCATATTGTGCCACCTGAACTCCATCTCCAGCACTGCCAGAAGATCAGTCACAGCCATGACCTTTAGGGGTGCAGGCAGTATTGGACTGGAGTGCTCAGGGCTCACAGGTGGAGTTGACCTTAGAGACCACCAACTGATTTTTCATGGGCTCACCAGTGGAGTTTATTTTAGGGGACCACCCTACAGCTGCTGTAAATGACTGTAGATGCCTCCTATTTTCTGCTTCTTGCTTTTTGCCTCTCTTTCTCTGCTTTCGATGCCTCTTCTGAGAATGTATATGGAGTTAAAAAACAAAACAACTTTAGGTCTCCCATGCTCAGGGGCCAACCGGAGGTTTCCCCTATTCTCCTGTGGGCCAGTCCGAGCCTGGGTGCAGGAAACAGAGTTTAGTACGGTCACCATTTTTGTAGTATTTATATTAAATAGGTATATAGGCCCCCTTAGTTGCTAGGTAGTTATATATGCCCCCTCAGTAGGTAGGTGTATAGGTCCCTTTCTTAGATAGGTATGTACAGTATATAAGTCCCCTCCCTAGTTAGGCAGGTATACAATTCCCCTACATAGTTAGGCTGATATACAATTCCCCTCCATAGTTAGGCAGGTACATAGGTCCCCTCTATAATTAGGCACGTATATAGGTCCCTCTATAATTAGGCAGGTACATAGGTCCCTCTATAATTAGGTAGGTACATAGGTCCCTCTATAATTAGGCAGGTAAATAGGTTCCTCTATAATTAGGCAGGTACATAGGTCCCCTCTATAATTAGGCACGTATATAGGTCCCTCTATAATTAGGCACGTATATAGGTCCCTCTATAATTAGGTAGGTAAATAACCCTGACCTACAAGGCTCTCCATGACCTCTCCCCTCCATACATCTCTGCCCTAATTTCCAAATATCTCCCCTCACGCAATCTCCGCTCCTCTCAGGACCTTCTCCTCTGCTCTCCCCTTATCAGCTCCTCACACAACCGTCTCCAAGACTTCTCCCGTGCTTCACCCACACTCTGGAACTCACTGCCCCAACACATCAGCCTCTCATCCACTTTCACCACCTTCAAAAGCAACCTGAAAACCCATTTCTTCAGGCTTGCCTATAACCTACACTAACCTTGTTGTCACTACTTCCTCCACAAACATGTCTGCCCCTCACCTCCTGTCTCTTTCCCCCTCCTTGTAGATTTTAAGCCCTCGCGGGTAGGGTCCTCTTTCCCTCAGTCATACCAACTGTCATTAATCACTTATCATTGTACTCGTTTGACTTATGTTATGTATGTAACCCCCTCGAATGTACAGCGCCCTGGAATCAATGGCGCTTTAAAATACTTAATAATAATAAATAATAATAATAATAATAAAAATAGGTCCCTCTATAATTAGGTAAAGTTGAAAAAAATAATAACAATAATACTTACCTTTCCTCTGTTGAGTGCCACGCTCTTCTGCCCGTCACTCTGCCTGGGGTGTGCAGTCTGGTGGGTGCCGGAGGAGCATCCCCGTGCTGGGGACACTCCTCTGGCCGCTCCTAGGCTGCACAGCCCAGGCAGAATGACGGCTGTGTGGCTTAGGAGAGACAGCGACGCAAAGAAGTCATTTAATCACACCGCTGCCCAGTTTACTGTTGCGGCCATGCAGCCTGGAACAGTAGTGGTCTTACTGAGCAGATTCGGGGCAGCAGCCATTTTATCCGGGGCACAAGCCCTGGATAAAACGGTCGAGCAACGCCCCTGCTGTAATAGTAACCCCTAAACCTTACTGTTCTTTATGTGCTGGAAGTGATGGAAGTAAAGCCCTTCTATCCCAAGCCCTAAAGGAAAAAAATTCTCAGGAAATTAATGATCTGTTGTTCATTGCAAATTTTTATTTTAGTAAATAATTTTATATGTTAAAACTAATTTAAAAAGATTTTGGCAGTGTTTTCATTATTTTCTGAATAATTTTCACCCTGAATACAGAAACAGAGCATGGCCACAACACGGGAACAATTTCAAAGGTCAGCTTCTGATTAAAACTTTTTTGGCAACATGTCCGAAAAATTGGTGTCGCTGCGGCAGTTTTCATGCGCATTTAATCAGTGTAAAGTGCACCTGAAAGTACGGTTCTTTCAAAAATCTGGCGCCTGCTATACATTGCATAGTAAACTTAATGCGCCTAAAAAGGCGCATTGTGCAATTGAAGTGCATATCGTATCATTACTAGTCTATGTAATGCAACTCAATGGGCGCATTGCGTTATGGAGGCGCACAGCGTATCATTGCAACTATATGTAATGTGCGCATTACAATATGTCATGCTCGGCGTATAATGCGCCTAATTTTGGTATATTACAGTTCATTTATATCGAGAATTTGGCGTCAACGTTTTTTGGCGCAGAATACACCAAAACTATTGCACATTCGTATTGGAACATGTCATCCTTTCTGTTTGTCTGCTATAAAGCAAATATTTGCTGTGAACATAAATTAGTAATTCAGATAAGATGGTCGCCCCATAATCAGGATCATTAAATAATTTAAAAAAAAATCTACAATCAAAAACTAAAAACAGATTACAAAAAAAATCTGTTAAAACAAATAGCTTTATTTAGTAACAAAAAAATACAGGTGATGAAATTATTTTCATTAATACTGGTATACTGCTCTTTTCATGCAACTTATTAATTACATTGGGCATTTTACAGTGGTTTATTGTATAAGAGGTAAATCAGCCAATCTAATGTTTATATGTGAATATTTGGCATAGAAAATATGTTAATGTATAGTGGATAGCAAGGAAGACAGTAGGATTACTATGTCTATAAAATAATTCTCTAAAAAGTACATACGTCTGGTTTTGAAGTGGTTTTCCCACTCAGAATGTTATGGTGTAGCCATAGGATGTGCTATAAATGTCTGATTTGTGCGGCCTATAGGATATATGAAAATAGTTTTTCCAAACTAAACCATTTAAAGAGAACCTGTCAGGTGGTTTATGCCCCCTATCTAAGGGCAAGATATGATAGAGGGAGAGAGCTGAGCTCTGTGATATATTTGTATTTATGTATGTATATATATATATATATATATATATATATATATATATATATTATATATACATGTATATATATATATATATATATATATATATATATATATATATATATATGATAGAGGGAGGGCAGCGCCACCTAGTGACAGACCTGCTGTTTCCAGCACTGTGTCCCTTATTCTGTAAGATGCTGGAGTTTTAGAGCATTTAATGCTCAAATCTTATTCATAAGCTGGTGTTAGTTCCGCCCACCAAAGGTTAGTCCAACCCACTTGGCAGTTATTCACATGTTTCTACCTATTCAAAGTAATAGGTTTGTCAGTTGAGGTGGGCGGGGCTAGCCTCAGGTGGGCGGGGTTTGAAAAAAACTGACTCTTTATATGACTCTTTTCTGGCTGAAAACTGCAGATTTGAGCACTAAATACTCGAAAATTACAGCATATTACAGAATAAGGGACACAAGTTTTGCCCTCCCCGCTCAGATACAGTGACTGACAGCTTTTTCTACATCAGGACTTTCACTTTCTGTTTTCCTATTTTATCTGCTTTTTACTCAGAAATCCTCCTTTAAATCATAACCCTATATATCACATAGCTCAGCTTCTCTCCTATCACATCCTGCCCTCAAATAGTGCAGCATAATCCACCAGACAGTAGATCCACTGAGCCACCGCAAGTCTTGGTGTACATCGCACCAGGGACTGGCTTTCACCAGAGCTCGCTGCAAGGCGGGATGGTTATGCTGCGGCAGGCAGCCCCCAGGTTGATACCCCTGGCACAACTTGTCTGCAGTGGCAGCCGAAGTGTAGTGCAATGCAGAATCACTAGGTTGGCTCGTAATCGGGGACAGGCAGGAAGGTCAAGGCAGGCAGCAAGGTTCATGGTCGAGGGACCGAAGCGAGAGAGATCTGGTACATGGGATAAACTGTAACACTAAACAACACTTTCTCTATGGATCCGGCAGGAAAGTCATGGGGAATTTGGGTAATATAGGGTCAGCGGCCAGCAAGTACCTTATTACCAGTGCGCTGGCCCTTTAAATTTCACAGTCGGCGAGCGTCCGGGGGCGGGGGGAGCACAGGCATGCTGGCCAGCAGGGACAGTGCATGGACCAAGGAGAGGTGAGTAAGTGATGTGGGGAACGGGACCATGAGTGTGCCGTGCCCTGACATGCGGGATCTGCCAGCAGAGACAGTGCATGGACCGAGGAGTGGTGAGTAAGAGTGCGTTCCAATCGCAGAGGACAAATACCGGGCGGTTTACCCGTCCCCACGGTCGCGGGGGGGGGGGGGCGGCTTTTCTCCGCGATGAGTGGAGAAAAGCCCACCCCCTTCACATTCACAAGCACAGGTTCCGTCTGAAAACCGGATGGAAGATTGTGCTTGTAGAATGTTTTGCCGGCCGCCGGACAGAAAACCCGTGTAGTGGGGACTGCTGCACGGGTTTTCCATAGAGCACAATTGTGCTCATTTTCGGCCGGTTTTTCAGGCGGTCTGCAAAACCGCAAACCGGCTGAAAAACCGGTTGAAAACCCGTGCCGTGGGGACATGCCCTAAGTGATGTGGGGAACGGGACCATGAGTGTGCCGTGCCCTGACATGCAGGATCTGACGACGAACATGCTGGTAGGAGCAGGGAACCAGGAGGTACAGGCATCATATATGGTGAGACGTCAAACATAATTCCCAGTTATCATGATGACATAGGAGATTTGTTATAATAACTGGAAGTTATGCTGCACAGGTAATGACGCTGAACCAGTGGGTAAGTTAACCCATAAAATATATAAAATATATATGCAAAAAATTCCAACCTTAACCACAAATTAGGGTTACGGTTGCTTTTTTGGCAATTTTCACAAAAATTATATTTAGGCCGACCTAAATTGAATCACTTTGAGTTCAATTTGTCATCAACCCAATCCGAATGGCAACAAAAGCAAGAAGTAAGTGGCATGTAATGTAACATTGCTGATATGTGAGCATAGTAGCTATGATTTCCCATAAGGGATCATGTGACAAAACCCCCTACAAGGGCCCGGTATGGTGACACATAGAGGCTCAGCATGAGGCACCACATTTTTCTAAGGAAGAATCCACTAAGAAAAAGACTTGTGCTCGACTCAGTATAAATCAGATACAAACGGAGGTAAAATGGGTTCATAGCTATGCGTCCATATCAGCTGATGGCTATTGTGTTAAGAAGTTGTACAACACAGATCCGTGATACAGATAAGTGCAGAAAGCCATGGCCGTTTTGAAATCTGTGAATTTCAAGGGGAGTATCACTTGAGAGGTCATCAGTTTCTGAAGGCTGTGTACTAAATTAGAATACATGGTATCTGTGGGTTGAATATCAGCCTGATTTTCATGTGCTACCTCCTCTTATCTCTCAGTACAATGTTGTAGACATTCCCGGATGTCACAAGAATAAGAAGCTTTTCCCAGCAGGCTCAAACGCCTTCAGATGCATCATGAACAGGGCATCAATGTGAATCACTCTTAGTGAACCACAACTCACGCTGCGGCTGAGTCAACCAATCACAGTCTTATTGGTGCATTGCTCTGCTTACCCTATGATTAAATCCTTTAATCCGTGGCATTTACGATATGCTATAAGTGATGAGCTACATTAATTAACAAATTAAGTTAGTATAATGTAATTATGGGCACGCAGCACCCATTCGAGGATAGGGTGTCTGAGTAATCCAGACTAGCACCCAAAAGTGCCTGTGTACAGCAATCAGCTTTCATGTGTAAAAAGAACCACATTCAGCCGGATTACAAGAAAGAAATTGGCCTAAATACTTTTTTTACTGTTTTATATAAGGATCCGATTAAATATAAGCAAGTTCTAGTCTGAGTGGCTTTACCACTACCGGGGTGTGCCCATCATGTTAGTAAGGGGCTCGGCACTAGCTAATAGATGTCATGATCCGGCAGTAACAGCATGCGCTGAGGCGCCGATCGCTGGTATCCAGGTGTGGATCCACTGTGAGAGATGGTAGCTGGAGATCCACACCAGGGAGAGGAGTCCAAGGGGCCCCCTGGTCTTCACCGGAGCCCCCCACAAGGCCGGATGGACTTGCTACCCCTGACATGGCTACCTGCGTGACAGCCGAGGTGCAGGACAGGAACTTCAGGCACAGAAGCGGTGGTAGACAGGTACAGCAGGAAAAGTATGCAGCAGGATACAGCAGGAAACCGGACTGGTATAATGGCAGGATACAGCAGATACTGGACAGGTATAACAGCAGGAAACCAGCAGGAAATTGACAGGTAAAGCGGCAGGATACAGCAGCTAAACGTATCAGTCCAAGGACAGCAGAAACACAGCAGGAACTGGACGTGTAAAGTGACAACATAAGACGACAGACAGGTGGTCAGGAGCTCTGATGGACTGCAGGAACTGAACCAGCATCTCAAGGGTCAAGTCCAGAATAGCAGACCTGAGAAGCTGGCAGGAGCTCAGATGGACAACTTCTCAGCATGAGGCACAACACAACAATGGACGGACCCAGAGCAAAGACAGCAAATTCCTCTTATAGCCAAGGGTCACAGGTCAAGAGGAAGACACTAGAGACACCGACCCAATATAGGGCAGGAGGCTGCTACGTGCACACCCTAGGAGGCGCGGTGCACATACAGGATCCCGGGAAGTAAGTACAAGGAAGGCACGGACACGCCGACGGTCCATGGCAGGGGCCGCAGCGTGAACCGTGACAATAGAGTTCAAAAGAGTTTCCTTTTGGCCCTCTTTGGGCCAGTATATGGCTGTATACCACAAAAAATAATGCATGGCATAGAGTAGGAAATTCAATAGAATAGTGTACAGTAAGAAAAGAAACTATACTGCACGCTATGAGGGTTTTTTTTTGTTTTACAAAAGGGTTCTATGGGCAACGTATCCTACTGTATATAGTGTCTATATAGGGGGATATGTTGTAGCCCTTCATTGGATATGTACAACAGAAGCCTTCCCAGCATACACAGAAAGTGAATATCCAAGCCGGGCTGGCTCACATGTGGAGCAGTGGAAACCTCTGGAGGGCTCATGGACATGGTGGGCCCTAGGACATGGTGGGACTGAAGCTGCTTATCAGAATGAATTGGAGGACGGAAAGGAAGAGACCGACTGCAAGATCCATGTGCAGTATGTGTAGTCATGTACAGTAGCTGTAGGGTGGGCCTCAAGAATCAACTGCACTGGTGGGCTACGAGAATCAACTCCTCTGATGGGCCCTAGGCACCCCAGTGCTACACTGTGTAGATCACTAACATGATTTAAACTGCTCCTTAAGGCTGAAATACACAGTGTGGCTCTAGCGTGGCCATCGCACAGTCCCACCTCTGATACTTCTTCCAATGGCAGCACCATATGCGTCCATTGGCGGATGCATCATTGATGAGACCATTGGCAGATGCATCGGCTACACTGTGTATTCCTACCCTTAGGTCTCCATTTGCCTCCGTTTCCTTTCTGGGGTATGTTCACCTGCAGCAGATTTGTTGCAGACATTTCTGCAACAGTAAAGTCTGTTGAGTTTATGTGTCTGGGGCTGTTTCTGCAGCGTGCATGGGTTTCTGCAAGCTCATTAAACCCATTCAGACGGTCAGTACTGTGCAAAAGTTTTAGGCCAGTATGGAAAAAATTTTGTTAAAATATTGCCCATGAGGTGCCTACTCATAGGGTGGTGTCTGACTGGCTCCACATTTATACTGAAGTAGAACAACAACCCCCAATATTCAGTCAATGTCATTAAGAACTACTATCTTCAGCACAAATAAAAAGCCTTGGAAGTGATGATCTATATCCCCACAGAGCCCTAATCTTAGCATCATGGAGTCTGCCTGGGATTACAGGAAGAGACAGAAGGATCTGAGCAGCTACATGCACAGTAGATCTGTGCTTACTTCTCCAAGATGTTTAGAACAACCTCCCTGCCGAGCTCCTTCAAAAACTGTGTACACTAGAAGAACTAGTGATGGTGGTCACACCAAATACTGATTTGAGTTTTATTTTTTCTTCTTTTTATTCACTTTGCATTTTGTTAATTGATAAAAATATAAACTATTAACACTTTTATCTTTGAAATCATTTTTACTTTGCAGCATTTTTCCACACCTGCCTAAAAGTTTTGCAAAGTACTGTACATTAGGGATAGTCAGAAATTTCTGCAGCAATTCTGCCATGTGTTAACCCTAACCTTTGGTTTCAAGCACATGGTTGTATTACTGCTGCCTACAAATTGTGAGTTGTATGAAGCTGTAAAATGGTACAAGAGTCAATAGGCCAGTAGCGTACCACCATATGCCTCTAGTTTCATACAGATTTCTTTCGTAGTTATATGGAAGTTGAGAGAATAAGAAATGGTGTTGTGTTTTACTGGATGCTGTATTAGGGAGATGATTATGCCTTGAACCATTGGGCAAATAACAAGGTACCATATGGGGCCACTTGGGCCTCTTCATGCGGGGGACTCCGTGTGATGGTCTGTGTGCTTTATGTATGAAACTCTACTGTGTGCATAAAGATTTGTTTTGAGGAAAAAAAGTGGGAAAACCCTTATGACTTTTATCTTGGGTTTTGTATATGTTTTTTTTGTATCTTGTTAGGGCATGTCCCCACGGCACGGGTTTTCGGACGGTTTCTCAGGCAGTTTGCAGTTTTGCAGACCGCCTGAAAAACCGTCCGAAAATGAGCATAAGGGGCTCCTATGGGTTTTCCATCCGGCGGTTCTTCCGCCTGCGGGCCGCCTAAAAATCATTCTACAAGCACATTTTTCTGTCCACTTTTCGGACAGAATCTGTGCATGTGAATGTGAAGGGGGAGGGCTTTTCTCCGCTCATCGGGGCGGCCGCAAAACAGGACAAATACCGGTCGGGATGCAACCTTCGGGTTAGTTAGGGTTTTGGCAGCTTAGGTTCCGGTTTGGGGGCGCCCTTTTAGGGGCGATCTCCCCATTTTGTATAGGCAGCTTTAGTTTGTTTAGGGATATTTATAGAGTATTTCATAATAGGGTATCATTTGGTTTATTAATTGTTATAAATAAAAGTTATATTTTATCTTTATCCTAGGCTTTATACATTCTAGTGGTTTGGTTGAAAACCCTTATGACCCAGATTGATTGTAGGTTAATATTATATGATTTACATTATGGGTGTTACTATGCAATAGAAGCTACTGTGGGGCCAATGGGCTGAGGAAGCCCAGTCAAGTCCAAGAACATTACATCATTTGCTAGGGAACAATAAGTAGGTTGCTTTTTTGCTATCTAGCACTACTATGTGAGAACACTGATATATGGGTCTATTATGTGTACCTTTTTTACTGCTTCTTTTCTGCAGTTCAAGTTTTATTTTATTAGATGATGGGGGCTATCTTATTTTCGTATGAGGCCCTATGAGTTCTAGTTACATCATTGAGTTTTGTCCCAGCTCATTGTGGTACAGATCATTCGACTTATGGTCTTTCACCTTATCTGGTTTATAACACCACCTCGCCAGATTATGTTTTTTATTGAACTTCTGAAGCTTCCAGGGGGCCACGTTGTTTCCTATTTACTTCTCTGAAGTTCTTGGTTCTTTAACATTACAGCCCGAGGCTTCAGTAATCTCCTTTAACCCATTAGCAATAAAGACAATACATATTGATGTTTTGTGAACGATTACATCGATCATTGCCAAAATGAATTGCATGTTCATGAATAAATAACCATATTCTATTTAGACTGAAAACAGTTTTGTATAACCACCAATAGACATAGATCCCAGTAGGCCTATGTAAGATGTTATTCTTTTAACCATTAACAAGCTGCACCCTGACTATGACATAACATGGATGACATGGATGAAACACAACAATCACCGAAACTAACACCAAATTTATGCTCCCAAATCAATTTTCCCTTCACCTCCTCTAACTGCAAAACTCCAAGTACACAATAACTGTCAAGGCACTTTAACCATACTGTGAAAAGATTTAGGACTATGACCATAAGTCCATAAAATTCTAATTTTGACTGGTTTGCCCTTCTCCCCAACCAAATCTTCTTTATTCCGTTTCCATGAGACCCCCACACACCTAACATAGTAAGCTAGTCTGTAATGATGTGCGCCACGGTCCCCACTCTGAACCGTGGATGTGATCATGACTCTGGTCCACAGACCACTTACCTCTCCCTGCTTCTCCTCCGCTCCTGCTCGCTGACTCTGGCCGGCGTGCCTGTACCCGCTTCCTAAGGCGCATACTGACTCTCAGAAATTTAAAAGGCCAGTGCTCCACTGATGATCAATCAGCGCGAACTGGCCCTTTACCCTCACCAGTGTATTGGTGTTTTCCTTTGTGCCAAGTGTCTTATGTTTATGCTCTCCGGACTCTGACCTCAGCTTGTGACCACGACTATTCTCTGCCTGCCCAAGCATTACTGTGAGTGACCTGACCTACTGCCTGCATACAGATCACATCTTGCCTACTGCTTCTGTACCACGCCAGCACCTTTGCTGTCACCGCTAATGGTCAGGGGAAGCTACCTGGGAGTCCCCCACAGCGAAGTCCATCATGTATTGTGGTAGCTCTTACCAGGAGGAATACCGGTGGGCTCCTTAGACTTCGCTCCCTGGTGTGGTTCATCAAGTCATCTCTCGCATTGACCAAGAGGATCCACTACCATCACCCGTGACTCAGTCCCCTGGAAGAGGCAGGTTTAACTAACTTTGCCCTTTTATATGTATGTCAGTTGTGTTTTTCTTCAGATTTAGGTCAAATTTAAAAGCAAGCCTGAAAACATTGTTGGCCAAAAAACAAATATGACTGTAACCCTAGGGTTATTAGGGTTATTGTTGTTTAAGAGGTTTAGACTGTAACTTACTGGTCCAGTGACAATATTTCCACTGCAGCCTAATTTCCTATTTTTTCTCATTTACTTCACCATAGGCCTAATGTTACGGTAACTGGAAGTGACATTGGACATGACATTGAACTGGAAGTTAGACCACAATAGAAGCATCTCACCATGGGAGTAAAAAGTTAACCCCCTGAAACCTCTTACACAGTTATGATTAGCGTTAGGGTTAGCGGAAAAAAAAATCACAAGTTTAGTCAAACCTGTGTCGAACCAAGCAGGGCCCTATTTGAGCAACACTACTAAGTGGAATGCCCCCTCATAAATTGTAGGTTTGTGAGTGGCTGTTTATCAGTACTTTGCACCAGTGCAATATTCTCCAGAGACCATGGTAGCTGGTCTGTTTCCTGCTGGGAACTGGTTTCTAACCTGCCCTTGTGTTAGTAAGTTTAACCTTTTTTGTGATGTCAGGTAAATATGATCCCATCTTCATTGATTTGTCCGCACCACAGCTACCCTCAGAATGCTCCTGTCACCTACTATTTGTAGGAATATCTCAACACTTTTTCAAGCAAGTGAAGCTAGTGTTACAATAAGCTATGATCGAAACATGACGTGAATGAGGCTACAGAGTATGAGATTCTAATAAATGATACTCATTTTATATATTTTTTTTATTTACACATGACAATATATACAAGTTTTTTTATTGCTGGATGTGAGCTTCTGTTAGGGTGCGTCCACACGGCAGTAAGCAAATTCCCGTATTTTGACATCTTGTATGTGGTTTTGGGGGGTTGGTTCTGTCCACGGTTCGCGGATTTCCCTTCCCCTTCAACCACTGACATGTAGATCTTCTGCACGAAAACCAGGCAGAAGAATGAACATGTTCTAATGTCTTTGGACCCCCGGCGGTGTAAAAAAAGTCCAGCAGAAAATCCGTTCAGTGTTGACTGCTGCGCGGATTTTCTATTAAAGTCTATCCGAAAACCATCTTTAAAACTGACTGAAGACCTGTGCCATGGGAAAAGGCCTTTACTGTGCAATTAAGTTAAGTAAAGGCCTAGTCCCAAAATTGCATCTGGCATTTAACAGGAATGAAATCCACTCCTGTTTTTAGCAGGATATGTCTATTACTTGGACTAAATGATGAAATAAAATTGTACACCTGAAAGACATAAGAACTCCATCTTAATTACCTATCACATTGTGTAGCTGGACGTAACATAAGATACAATATACAGACACAGATCAGTAAATAGAAAGCAGTAAACTTATTGCCAAGCAGTGTATAGTTGTTATAATCAACCTCTACTTCAAAAAAAAAATTAGATATTTAAAAATTGTTTCAATGAAATTGTCAATTGATAATGACCTTCTACGTATCTTATTCAGACATTATGATGTAGTCCAGTATTACTGTATAGGGCTTGAAGCTGATGCTATTAAACAATCTATTCTGCACTATTGTTTCGAAAACCACAAAAGGTGACCCAACACAAACAGAATGAAAAGGGGCAGTCACCAGCAAACCACCTCTTAATTAACGAACATTTTTAAACTAAAAAACTAGATGGATTCACCACTAGAGACCAATGGTTTAAACGAAAGGGCAGGCAATGACAAGAACATAATTGGAAGAAACACCATAAGTGAGTTCAGTCTGGAAGCAAGACAATATAAATGATGATTGGCCTAAGAGCAGTGAATCTCCCCTAACCTGTCCCTGACATCTGACACCAAGAGCCCTCTAATCCTATTCTGAAAAGTAACCCTAAAGCTATCCCTTAAACTACAATTTACCCTGACACTATAAGTAATTCTAAGACCCAGACTCTCCTTACACAGTGCACAGCAAACTCTCATAGAGCAAGGCTCGGCTGGACAAGAAGCAACGAACTCTAAAACTGACCCAAATACATATTTATCAATGTTCAAGTGGATTTACTTTGTTTCAATGCAAAATAATTTTTTGGGTTTAAAACATTACGGGCCACAGTATGAATCACCCCGGGGGTGGGGGGGCCCCCTTTTCCGCCATTTTTTTTCCGGCGGAATCTGCGCCGATTTAGTCGGGGCCAGGCGCGCTCATACAACAATGTAAAGCCCGCCGCGCCCGCCAGTGTTTTGGGCAGTGCGGGGACCGAGGCGCAGTGGGGGGCTGGCCTATGATTCGCCGCCGGAGGGGGGGCACCATCATGCGGGAAAATTTCCCCTGGCCTCGCCAGAGGTGTGGGCACAGTGCGGGGACATGGGCGCATGCGGTTTTTGGCCCGTGGGGGGCTGCGCCGAAAAAATTTTTCGATGCGAGACGGCTGGAACAGCGAGAAATAATTCCGAGTGGGGTGCAAAGTATGAATAAAAAATCCCCTTTAAAAGGCTTAAACATTCCGGGAAAAAGGCTGAAACCTAAAAAATAAAAAAACATAAAACAAAATCATTTTCCAAATTTCCCCTAATTCAAAAATTTAGGATTTTGGGAAATTCCCCAGGAAAACATAATTCAAATTCAGAAAACTATTTGATTGGTCGGCAATAACCAGCCAATCAGAATGGAGCACAGTAAACCCTTTAAAACCCTAGGGGGAATTTAAACCCAATAAAATCCACGGCGGGATAGTTAAAAATCCGTAAAAATGCGAAAAGAGTATTTTTTTAAGTACCGGGGATTTGGAGCTCACCAAATTCAAATAGGACGCATAACCCATTAACCTAGGAGAATTTTGGGCCAATCAGAATGGGAGCGACAGTGGCCCATTCAAAACCTTTTAAAGGAGTATTAACCAATAAATGGGACGACAAAGTCCCATTTTACCTATGGAAAGGGGGACATTCAAAATAAGAAAAAAAGACAGAAAAGGCTGTTTGCTGAGCTAGGGGTGGTTGGGCATCCCACCAATCAAGCGCGAGTACTTCTCCCATTTAGTCTATGAAGATGGGCGCTCTGAAACTCGGCGCTCCGCGTACGGCAGAAGTTTTAAATAAAAAAAAATGATTTTATTAAAGTGAAAAACTTACAGATAAAGAGCAGAACCCTTCTTTACAAATAAAGCATTAAAAACCCAACAACCTTTGCCCAACCGGCCTACTAGGAATTGCAAAAGGGAGAATCCCCGGAAAACAGTAATTAAAAATTGTTTAAGCAATCTCATTGCGGCAAAAACCAAAGCCAATCAGAATAGGAGCGAAATGTCCCTTTTCTAACCTAGGGAGGAGAATTGACCAATAAATGGGACGAAGTTCCCATTATATCCATAAAAAAATTTGCCCAAATCTTTTAAAAGGGGGACATTTCAAATACAGTAAAAATGCGAAACGATGATTGTTGAAGCGGCGGGGGCTCGTCCATTTAACCAATCAGAGCGCGAGCTACTTTCTATAGAGTTCAGGGGGAAAAGAAATTTGAGCGCGCCCCTGTGATTGGCAAATTAAAAGAGGCCCCGTTATTTGGACAATGGGAGAGTAGAACTGAAATAAAACTGACCCCGAAATAAATTTTTAAACACACAGAAGGGGTCCCGATGTTAAAAAAATAATAATAATATGGGGTAACAAAAGAAAAAAATTAATTCAAAAAAAACAGTTTATTTCTTTATTTTGTTGCCAAGGACATTTATGGGGCAACGAAAAAAAGAAAAAAATGATTTTATTGAATTAATATTTTTTTTTCTTTACCCCATTCATCTTCGTTTTATATACACATTGGGACCACTCTGTATTTTTAAAATTTTGATTTCGGCCATGTACAGTTTTATTTCAGATGCATTAGAAAACCCTAGGGGCGTCGCTCGCTCTCCCATTGGTCCAAATAACAGCGCCTTTTTAACTTAGCCAATCACAGAGGGCGATCAGAATTTTTTTTTCCCCAAAAAAACTTTTGGAAAGTAGCTGCACTTGATTGGCTAAACTGGAACCGGGCCCCCCCCGCTTCAACCCAAACACTCATTTTGCTTTTATACTGTATTTTTAACTGTCCCGCCTTTAAAATGATTGGTCAATTTTTCTCCATAGATTAAAAGGGACATTGTCGCTCCTATTCTGATTGGGTGGTTTTCCGACCAATGAGAAAAATTAAAAAATTTTAAAATTTCTGTATTCCCGACGTTCCTCTATTGCAATTCCCCATGTAAAAAAACCGGGGCCCCGGCGACAAACGCTTTTGTTCGGGTTTTTTTAAATGCTTTATTTGTAAAAAGGGTTCGGCTCTTATCTGATAATGTTTTAATTAAAAAAAAATCTTTTTTTGATTAATACTTCATGCCCCACGGGCTGAGCACCGAGATTTTTGACGCCCTCTCTCCATAGACTATAATGGGAAAGTAGCTGCGTTATTGGCTGGGGTATCCAAGCCCCGCTAGCTCAGCCCAACAGCTCTTTTCTGTCTTTTTACTTATTTTGAACTGTCCCGCCTTTGATTTTGATTTGTCCCAAACTTTTCCATAGGATATAATGGGACTTTGTCGCTCCATTCGATTGGGTTTAAAACTCCTTCATAGGGTTGAAAGGGGCCCCTGTCGCCCATTTGATTGGTCCAAACTTCTCCATAGGGTATAATGGGTCTTTGTCGTCCCATTCGTTGGCTGGCTTCTGCCACCAATTTAAATAGCTTAAACAAATTTTAATTAAAGTATTTCCCGGGAATTCTCTTATTGCAAATTCCCCATGTCGGCCCCGGTCTCGGGGACAAACGCGTTTTCGGGTTTTTAACTGCTTTATTTTTAAAGAAAGGTTCGGCTCTTATCTGATAATGTTTTTCATTTAAAAAAAATAATTTTTTGGATTAATACTTTAAGCTGCGGCGCTGAACCAGATGGCATTTGCGTCCATCTTCCCTAGACATAATGGGGGAAGTGCTCGCGCCTGATTGGCTGGGAAGCCAAGCACCCTACCCGCCAATCAGCTCTTTTTGTCTTTTTTTTTGTATTTTGAAAACCCCCCGGGTTCTGTTGGAAACTTTCTCCAAAGAAAATGGGTCTTTTTCGCTCCCATTCTGATTTGGCCCAGCTAGCCAAAACCCCCCCAGCTCAGCAATCGTCTTTTTCTGTCTTTTTACTGTTTTTGAATTTTTCCTGCCGAGATTCAATGGTCAAACCCTCCCTAGGGTTTTAAAAGGTTTTACTGGTGCTCCTATTCTGATTTGGGGGTTTATGCCGACCAATGAGAAAAGGTTTTAGAATTTGAATTACTGTATTTTCCCGGGAATTTAAATATCATAAATTTTTGATATTGCGCCCCTTTTAGAGTTTTTGGAAAGTTTTTTTTTTTTTATTATGTTTTGTTTTTTACGTTCACTCTTTTCGAGAATGTTTTCCCCCCTTTTTTAAAGGCGATTTTTTCGGATTCATCTCCTGCTCCCCAAGGGAGCCCGGATTTCTTCGCGATCTTTAACTGCTTTCCTCGCATGTTCCGATCCTGCTCACTTCCACCTCTGTCAAGCTTTAGACCAAAAAAAACCTGGGCTGCCGTGGAGCTGCCGAGCGTGCACTGCGCCTTGCTTTGCCGACTCGCCATCGTACATGCCCCGGGGTTAGGCGCGCCGCGTCCCCCCCCGAACGCCTACCCTCGCCCATTCCGCGCCCCTGCCCCCCCCCCCTCATGCGGGGCGCAGCTGAAAGTGGGGAACAAACGCCCAACACTGAATCCCCCCGTCCAAAAACGGGATTGGGCTGGAGGCGCAGTGTACGCCAAAAAAAGGCGTAAAGCCCCCATCTACATTTCCCCCAAACGTTTAAATGTACCCCCAAAGCCCTCGAACATACCCTTACATGGTCAGCTGACGTGCTCCGAAAGTTGTTTGAGTTGGTGGCAGAGCAACTGCCTCACAAGACATTTAAAATTGAGGAGCGGTAAATTGAGGGTTATTCCCATGATAAAATAATTGACTGTTAACGCTAGGAAAATTTATTAATGGCATTGCACCAGGTTTCTAGTATTCCTGTTATACTTAAAAATTTTACTTCACACGTTTTAAAAATGTGGGTGGCGAGGAGATTTCAAGTTGTGGCAGGCAAACAAGAGTTGTGTGCCTTTTAATGAATTTGTCACTTTACCCCAACGTAGTTACACTGTACACTGGTGCATGGCCACTACACTGGATACCAATATATGATTATTGATATTAGTGATACTATTAGGCCTCCTTAATACATAGCTTTTTCATTTTAAAAACATGCATATTTTCTGATATTTTGGGGTATTTTTCAATTGTTTGTGTTTTGGTACCCAATTTTTGGGGCTGGTGTTTCCAATAACAAATTGGTTTCCAATTATTCCAATTATTGGTTTCCAATAACAAATCATGTGATTTATAGCTCATGTAATGCAATGATTACTCTTTGACTCACTCAATTTGTTATGTAAAAAAATGTCCAAAACTAAAAGAATAAATCCAAAACCTAGCATGGATATGAGTAGGTATGATATTGTATGGATATTGATACTTGGATTGCACTTCTATATGGGCAGTAGTATGGTGGGTAGCATAATAGTAACTATAGCCATTGCAGCTGCCATGGGGCCCAGAAGTCAAGGAGACCGACCCATGGTCAAAAACATAGTGAGCCAAATGTATGAAACTGTTTAGGTCTAAAACTCACTCTTTTGCCCATAGTAACCTATGGGCAAAAAAGTGAGTTTTAGACCTAAACAGGTTCATACATGTGGCCCTGTATGTTGTGTTAGTGAAAAACAAGTTGATGGCTTTCTGCTATCTAGCACTACTATGTGAGTTTTACAATATATGGTGCTATTATCGGTGCATTTTAGGATTTCTATTTACACTGCTGTTTTATGTCTCATTTTGCTACGTGGCCCTCTAAGTTTTAGTTACAATGGTAGTCCTATATGGGCAATATTATGTTGTTGGCTTAAAGCTGTTGTCTCACTACAATGTTTCATCTTACCTCAGTCTTGTTTTCTTGGTTTCATTTTGAATTCAGGGGCGTGTTTACTTTCTTCTACTAGGCTGCAGTAGGAGCCAGGTGTGTAGCTATAGCAACCAATGCTGGCAGCCTATCAGGAGAGATCAAACAGGTCTGTAGCTATAGCGACCTGAGGAGCTCATGCAGCCCATACAAGAGGGGATATCTCAGGATAGGTAGGACACTGATAATGGACACATATTGCAAAGTAACTTGTTTTTGCAAGATCTTTAACATAAAAAACAATCCTTGTAGTGAGACAACCTCTTTAATTGAATAGGCAAAGCATGGACTGTCAATTCTGCATTGACTGTTCTATCTCGTATAGTATAGTCACTGATGCATGGTTCACTCAGCAACAGGTGTGGCGACAGGACTGGCACTACTGTATGGAAAATGTAAATTGATTGGGGTGAATGTGGAAAAACAATACTACAGAAGTACTGAATAAAAAATTGTATGTGGTTTGGCATTTTATATGAGCACAACTATATTATTTTGATTACTATCGCTTCATGACTGTTACTCTCACTTTTTGTTAATTAAACTACATAGTCTGGGCTACTACATTGACACTTAGCAGACAAATCCTGAACTTCACGACACTAGTGTGGGTATTTAAATTCAAGGGCCACACTGGGTTATGGTACCCTAGGACATAGTGTTATATCATGTTTGCGGTATTGGAGGGTTGGTGGCAATAATAACCACATCTACATTTTGCATGTGTGTGAATAGTATATGAAATATATACTGTACTATATACTCTAGAATATATACTCTGAACCTGCCAGATACTATATATACTCTCTGTAGTAGTACATTCCCATAAGAGCAGGTGTACACTCTGTGGCTGCTATATGTGAACACAATCATCTGTACTTGCAGGGGCCAATGACCACATGAGTTTGCCAGTAATGTTGTAGTATCGTTAAATTCACAGTTTTTGCAGATGGTTAGATTGAGCCACAAGCAGTAGCCAAAGCCTATGTTCCTGGCCTACAGCTGTTTTCAGCATCTCTTCTGATGAATTCCAACAAGGGAGCTATCCTTCCTGGATAAGTACAAACTGCCACGTATAGGAAACCAACATCGAAGAATAACCTATTGAGATGGGAAAGTCACCACCCAACGGCCCTCAAAAAGGGAATCCCAAGAGGCCAATATCTGAGGGTGAGGAGAAACTGTTCTCAAATTGAGGGCTTCTATAATCAAGCAAAGGATCTTCGTAGTAGGTTCCTAAAGAGGGGATATCTGATGAATGTGCTGCAATCCGCATTTGATCATGCCCTAGGGTCAAATAGAACTAATCTACTGGTACCTAGGGAACGACAGGTAGAGGAATCTAGTGGAAAGTTCAGGACCTATGATAATATGTCAACAGAAGTCATAAAAATTTTGAGGAAGCATTGGGGTGTTCTCCGGTGCGACCAACAATTAAAGGAGGTCTTGGTTGAGCGCCCATTGGTGACCTATAGGCGGGGGCGATCGATCAGGGACAGGATAGTCCATAGCCACTATACTCCCCCTAAAAGATCAGGCACGTGGCTAGAGAGGAAGCCAATGGGCATGTTTAAATGTGGAAAATGTATATACTGCCCCTATGTAGCACAGACTAAGAGTTTTAAAAGTACAGTATCAGGAAAAGAGTTCACAATTCGTGATTTTCTGAATTGTAATTCTGAAGGGGTCATTTATTTGATCAGTTTTGAATGCGGCCTCCAGTATGTGGGAAAGACCACCAAAAGACCATCAAAGTGAGATTTGGAGAACACTTAGGGGATATTGGGAATCATCGTGATACCCCATTATCCCATCATATATGGTCGCAACATGATGGTGTGTTTTCTGGGTTCAAATTTCTGGCAATGAAGAAAATACATCAATCTCCAAGGAAGGTAGATCTCGACAAAAAATTATTGAGGAAAGAGACAGAGTGGATGTTTAGGCTAGAAACGGTCCAACCAAAAGGTTTAAATGAAATCCTCTACTTTGGATGCTTTGTATAACAAAGTGAGTATACTCTACCCTCTTAAGGCTATAAGAGCGAAAAGCTCTACAGCCTATTGTAACGACTATCAAGTGAAGTTTAAATTTGTAAATATGTAGTTTAGTTATTTGTAGGTGGTTATCGCCCTGTATGGCTTATGACTGTACTCTCTTCCTGTACATATATATTTTCATCTTTTGGGCTATGAGTACTTTGCCCTAGAGCCCTATGCTTTAATTATTATATTTGAGCCTCCTGGAAAGAAAACATCTAAAGTAAATGTCTTTCATGTTTATAATAAGAAAGATACTCTTTATTATGGTGGGTAATAACTATTATGTTCCTGTAGGGGGCTCTACCATGTAAAGTTAGGACCCCTCTTTTTGGTGATGGAAGTGTCATCATAATGATATATCACTATAAGTAGTGCATCACATTATAGGAGTGACAAGAATGAATGTGGGCATCTAGTGGGGAATGTATTTGTATCCGGGAGGACATTCTAAGTAAGTCATCTGGAGGCTAGAATTGGCCGTGTATTGGCGCCTGCGCACTAGATCTCCGTTAAGAAAAGGTGCTATATTCACCTGGGTCTATTAGGACGGGGAGTAACTCTATTTAGGGTCCCCCATATGGGAATATTTCTTTGCTCTTTGGTGCCATGAGTAAGGATCCCCTGAGGAACCCCTTTACATCTGAGGGGGGAAACACGTCAGGAGACATGGAGTAAAGTCGTCAGTGTATTTGAAGACCTATTTTGAGCAGCTAAATATACACTTTGTGACATAACGTGTAGTATCTTTTTGTTCTAGGTGTGTACTAGTATATATCTATTTTCCCTTCCCACTGTACCTGTTAGGTTTTAGTAGTAGGGTAATATAGGACTAGTCCTCGGTGGATGGGGCCGTCCCTTTCGGGACGATTACTCTGTCCGTATAGGTAGGCACATTAATAAGGCTATCTTTAGATCTACCTATCTAAGGCTGCTATCTTTTAGTCCCTATTGTTGCTAGTCCCTAGTCATTGGTAAAGTAGATTGCTAACATACCAATATCGATACATGGTATATACCCTGTGGTCTCTGGGATAGTGCAATTAGTGATAAGTGGTATTGAGACTTTTTTGTTTGTAGTTAATCAATGGCCATTGTGTGTATATTTTAGTGGTTAATATTAAAGGTTAACTTTTAGTAGTAAGGCCTTCTTAGTTAGTTTTCTTCTGTGATTATTGAATTTGGGCTGTCTATTCTAACCACTGGAAGAAAGGTGGGATCTGTGATTTTGTGATGAATTCCAACAAGTCAAGTTAGGTTCACCAATGCTAAAAGGGTTTTCCTGGTTAGGCTGTGGGTTTTTTTTATAGCAGTTCTGCTCTTCCTAGCTATTCCTGTTACAATGACATGAGTGCGGGAAATTTACAAATTGTAGTGCACAAGGCTACAGAGCTTTAAAGAGTAAAAGCTTTTCATTCAGTTAAGTAAACAAACTCTGTTGCTAGAGATAAGACTCTGCAAGAAGGGACTCACCATGGTTGGATGAACTGACTGACGCTTGGAGCAATGAGAGAGCAGGCAGAGGTGGTTGGTAGCCAGAGAAACTTGTGTACTCTAATAGGAGATAAAATCTTTATCTCCTAACCAAAGCAAAATCAAAACAAAAATGTATTTGTAATAGTCTTCATTTACCTTTCCTTACATGTTATAAGCCAATCATTGTAGTGAGAAAACCTCTTTAAGGCATAACAAAAAAAGAGATCAACAGCTCACCATCTCGTACCCAGCAGTACACAACAAGAGTCACTGAAAAATGTAGAAAAGGCGCCGTGTTTCTCTATAACTATAACCTGCTAATCTTTTGGATGTATGACCACAGTTTTTTGTACTTTATTGTGATTCACGCATGCTCAGACATCACCTCTTTTCTCAGGTAGCTACTGAGTGTTCAAACCCCAGGTGCTGTCATTCTACTACAGTCCTCTGTACTCCTTAGTAATAAGTCAAACAGTGCAAATAGAAAAAAATAAACGTCAATGAGGTCTGTGCATTGATAAAGAGGAAAAAAAAATCCACAGGTTAAGTTCCTGCAGGGATTTGAACCAAGGACCCTTGTGCTGTAAAGCAAAAATGTTACCTCTGAGCTACAGTGTAGCTATTCACAGCTCTATACATAAACGGACCTGTCTTTGACTACAGAGAGGAAAGGCCTGGTGATATCATCCTGCTGAGTCACATGATAGGCAATTCAAACAAATCACACACGCCCCCTTCTGAGCACACAAAGCTGAAAAGCTGGATGCAGGAGGCATGAAATGAGGTTGTGTCAAAACCCCTTTAAGGCATGCTTTGTCTGGAATAGTTAATAGTGACCCCAAAAGGTTCTGCATCGTAGACGTGGACATCTTTTATAGTCACACATACATCTATGGTTGATGTTTACTTATACGAACAGAACAGGCTGTGGAGGAGCATAGTTATCTCTGACGAGATGTTCTACTGCAACATTTTTTCAAAGACTACTTTTCTGTGAATTTCTCCAAAATTGTATAGTTTTACACCAGTTGGGTGTAATACCGAGCCTGAAACCACACATTAGTTGCTTATTTTGAGACAAAATTATTATTTACTCTCCAAGTGGCCGTTGTAGATGGTAATATGTTGTTGCATGACCACTACTACTGTTCAGTGACTAGTAGTGGACACAAGTTGTATTTAATGAGTTATACCAAGCGGGCAGTTCCTCATAGAGCTTATACTGCATATAGTTGCCATATGCAGGTTGAGCCGACCCTCAAAATGAATCATAGCCTTTGTTGTTATCATTGCAAACACAGGTTATATCACCAGTAGATTTACTTGGTTGCTTATGAACCAACCCATAAGAAATAGAACCTAGTGGCAAGTGAATGGCTTCAAATATTATTGCCTACTGCTAGATCTTTGGGGCTCAATATTATTAATAGCTTGGGCCCATTGGAGGATCTTCATTACAGTGGTGGGCCATTCCAACCCTGGCTGTATACAGAGAGAGAGAAAAAGTACTCAGGTTTGTAAATCAACAAATGCATTTGATACAGTCAAAATCTTGGTGCAAATGAACATTACTGCTCAAGATGTTTCTGGTAAATGTGCTGAGTAATTAATCTGAAATTAAAATTCTGAGACATCTCTCTTCTTCTCCTAGGTAATTTTAAGGGTGTGTGCAAACAGATTGACCATTTTCCAGAAGATGCAGACTATGAAGCAGACACTGCCGAATATTTCCTACGTAAGTCTTTACTTTCCTATTTGTCTACAATCCCTGGTTTTTGCTTCACAAATGTTGTTTCTATAACTGTAGCGTGAAATGTTTTCTAGGCAGTCTATACCTGTTTCCACCAAAATGACCTTTTTTGTACCTGAATTAGCCTTTATTTTATATTTCACATCATGAAAGCATTTGTGGTGGACTTGTTTGTGGTCTATTTTGCTTAAAAAATAGGACAGAATTACATTCGAGAGGAGCACAAAAATTTGTAATTTATTAAAAAGTTTAATGTTTCCTTATAATGGGATCTGATTCCTCAGGACACAAATATATGTGAATGCTATAATGCAAAAGGAAGTCAATGGCTCCCTAAACCACCATAGACTCTGAAAGGCCACAAGTACTTTAGATCACACTTTGAGGAACCAGAAACCTGATGCGTACCGGCTTGTTGCAGTAATGCTATTGCCACGGCACTGTTTATGAGAGCCACAAAAGATCAAGAGCCTGAGTTGGCATTATTGCTGTGAGGAGAGCACTAAGGTGAAACTTTTACTGTGTGGGGGGCACTATTACTTTATTCAGAGTGGGAGGAATATCTCTCCTTGGGGATAGACACCAAAAAATTGGTTGGTGTGAGGATATACGTGCCTTTCAGACAGTAAAGAGGGCGCTGTTATTGTGTAAGGGGCACTAATACTGTGTTATACTCCACTATTATTATGTGAGTTACAAATGGGGGCACTATTACTGTATATGGAGGCACTCACTGTTACTGCATAGGGCAGAAAAGAGGCATATTACCATCTGGGGAATTAGCTGGCGGAATGTGAAGTTTGGTTTGAGGGTTGGAAATAAGTGGGGATGTGCTAGAAAAGAGAGGAGCCAAAGACATGTGGGCAGCAAACTCTGCGGAGGCCATTCATGATTGGAAGAGTTTGTCATGGTAGTCTAGGTTAGATGAGAATAAAACTAAGGGTAGGTCTACAGTGCATCGGACAAAAAAAACGTCCGTTTTTATACCGATGCACGACTGCGGTTTTTGTTACGTTTTGTGCAAAAAACACGGTCGGTTCTCGTTTTTTGTCATTGCCCGTACGACTGAATTGTATGGGAAGACGGCGAGAAAACTAAAAGTGACGGCGTATTATACAACATGTTGTATAATAGGCCGCCGCCGATAGACGATCAGAGAAACAACGACCTGTGAAGACTACAAGTCGATTTTTCTGTTGTAGTCTATGGGGCTGCCTGAACAATTTTTTAAAAGTCACGGTTTTAAGATCCTAAATCTGCTGAAAATACGATAGTTTTGCTATGCCGTGGAGACATAGCCTAAGGTTGAACGACTACAATTCGAGAAGATTTTGTCTGTGAGTCACTTGATGTAACTGTACTGAAATCAATAACATGGTCTGAAGAGCCTGTGTACAATTGGTATCCATCACTATATGGTCACTCTTGTTGGTAACACTGGTCTATGTATACTGGTTTTTATTCAGTATCAGTATAACAGTCATTCTGTGGTGGTAGCTTGAAGTCCTGGTACAAAGGTATTATTTTGTAACGTGTTATCCAGACAGGAAGAAATATGTGGTTATGATGTGTTGCTATAATTTGGCTCTTGCATAGTGGCGTTACATGGTAAATGAGTAAGTATATGATTAATAGACTGTATACAGCAGAGTGCTGAGCAAGGGGTGTGACTGCCTTTTTCTTCCAAACAGCAGCAGCCACATCCTCTATTCACAGTCTGCTTTGGGAGAGAACATTTGCTGATAACTACTACTGTTAGCAAGTGTGCTCTCTCGACAGTGTTAATATAGGCAAGGCAGGTTGTTTCATACAGCAGACTTTACTGAGCAGAGATGGTGGCTGTTTAGGGAGAAAGTCTTCTTTTAAAGAGACTAGAATCCTATCGAACTTTCTACATCTAGCGGAAAGAAGGTTTCACCATCATCAGAGTTGGAGATTCTTAACCCCTTCAGGACCCGGCATTTTTTTTTGGTGACACGATCGTTTTTCCCTCCTCGCCTTCTGAAAGCCATAACGTTTTTATTTTTCCACCTACATAGACACATGAGGGCTTTTATTTTGTGGGACAAGATGTACTTTCTAATGGTGTTATTCACTATACTATAGATTATACTGGGAAACCGCAAAAAAATTCCAAGTGGGACAAATTGTGAAAAAAACATATTTTCGCCATGTTTGCGGGGGTTTTGCTTTTACGGCGTTCAATCTTCGGTAAATATGATGTGTTATCTGTATTCTACAGGTTGTTACGCATCCGGCAATACCAAACATGTTGGGTTTCCGTTATGTTTTGGTACCGTAAACAAATTCCAAACTTTTTCTATTTTTGAAATATGCGCCATGGCGCCATTTTGTGCGACCAATAACTTTTTTGTACTAACACCTACGGACGTCAGTGAGGGGGCATTTTTTGCGGGCTGAAGTGTACTTTTTATCGCTAGCAGTTTGGAATGCATGCGACTTTTTTGATCATTTTTATTCCATTTTTTTGAGTGACGTAAAATGACCAAAAAACGCAATTTTGGCGTTTAGAATTTTTTTTCTTCTACAGTGTTCAGCGTACGGGATAAATTATGTTATATTTTTATAGATCGGACTTTTTCAGATGCGGCGATACCAAATATGTGTAACTTTTTTATTATTGTAATGATTTTATTTGTAAAATGGGGAAAGGGGAGTGATTTGAACTTTTAATACTTTTTTTTTTGTACTTTAAAACTTTATTTTTATTTTTTTGTCACTGTAACATTTAGTCCCCCTAGGGTGCTTCACCACTAGTGGGCGCGATTGTTAATACAGCCTAATGCATTGCATAGGCAATGCATTAGGGTGTACAAAGATGGCGGTTTCCCCACTTCCTGTCTACGGTCGGAAGTAGGGCAAACCGGGAAATGTAAGTGACGGGAGCCTTCACAGGGCTCCCCACTGCCATGTCCAGTCATCGGATCGGCGCAGCATAGCTGCGCTGATGCCGATGACCCTAACGATCGGTGCGTGCCACCGATTGTCATTTATTCAGATGCCGCGGCCATCTTTGCCGCGGTGTCTGACGGGGTAAACAGCGCCAGCGGGCGGAGCCACCCACCGGCGCTGTTACTGCCGGGTGTTAGCGGCGATTAGCGGAGCGATCCCCCTACAAAGCCCCTTAGCGGCCCTGGAACGTACTCATACATCCAGGGTCGTTAAGTGGTTAACTGTAAGAGCGGTGTGGAAATCACTGCCACAAGAGGTTATGATGGTTGATTCAGTAAACAAGTTCAAGAAAGTCTTAGATGCTTTTCTTGAAAGATAATGAGCGAGATGTCTGAAAATTGCCGGTGCTACATCAGTTCTTAGGCGCATTAAATAAATGTAAAGTGCGCCAGAAAGTCTGACCCTTTCAAAAATTTGGAGTCAGGTATACCTTGCATTGTAAACATAATGCGCCTAAAAATGATGCCCTCCATAATGAAATGCACCTATTGAGGCGCATAGCACATCATTATGTATATATGTTAGGTGCATTTCACATTTTACAAGTATGTGTTAGGTGCATTTCATATACTTGTAATGATAAGCTATGCGCCTCCACGCGCAATGTGCCTCGATAGGGGCATTACAAACTCTACAAGTGAAATGTTTTATACCACGATTTGCGCAAATCGTGGCACATAGCAGATCATTAGAAGCGTATGTAATGCCCCTATTGAGGCACATCGCGCACGGAGGCGCATAGCTTATCATTACAAGTATATGAAATGCACCTAACACATACTTGTAAAATGTGAAATGCACCTAACACATATACATAATGATGTGTTATGCGCCTCAATAGGTGCATTTCATTATGGAGGCACACAGCCTAGTTTTGGTATATGACAGTTCATTTACATCCAAAATATGCCGTCAAAAGCGGTTTAAGCGCAATATAGACCAGAAAACTGGCGTTGGCGTATTGGGTTACATATTACAGGTTGCAGTGATTAGAGTCTGGAGATCAGAAGATGATCCAGGTACTTATTCTGATTGCCATATTTAGAGTCGGGAAGGAATTTTTCCTCTTGTATGGGGCAACAAGCGCCCTCCTCATAAGGATTTTTGGCTTCCGCTGGGTCAACCCAATAGGGTTATAAGTTGGACTCAATGGATCTATGTCTGTTTTCCAACCATATCTATCGTGTTAGCATGTTCTCCCCAGTAGTCAATCAGCAGTAATATGAGCTATGAGAATGGTGGAAGAATAATGTGCACAATAATTCGAGTCTGGACAAAGCTTCCTTCCTAATTTTTTGAATGCCATCCCTTCTTAGAGTCATAATAGTAAGTACAAGTATAGTCACTAAATTGCCATCCAAAGTGCTAAATAGCGGGACTGAAAAGAAACTACTTCCTCTCAGCCAGTCATTGTCTCTACTTTAACAAGCTACTTTTTCCTTCTTCTTTTTTTTTTACTCAGTGGCCATTGAGCTAAATATTTGAGCGACATGAGACAGACTGGTTATGAGAATAAATGGTCAGACAGCTAAAGCCTTGTATATGAAGTTTAGAAATCATCAACGTAGTGATCAGTCTGTTTCCAGTTACTCAGGTGATTATTTAGTGTGATATTACTCACATTTTTGAAAAATTAAATTTAGTCATAGAACCCTTCTAAGAATAAGTCCAGACAATTTATGTATGATTTTGTTGTGGATTTAGCTAGGTTTTACCCTGGGTTTTAATCCAAAGTAAAAATCTGCCACCGTTCCATGCAAGAATGAGCATCCTGGTATTAGAAAATCCAGTGCACTGCCTTTTCCGTGTAAATTTTTTTCTGATATACTGTATATAGGTGAGGATTCAAAACGCTATCTACTTGCATCGTATGATAAATTGCTGCAGATCTGTAAATCCACAGCAAATCTGCCACATCTCGATATAGTCTAAAAAGGAATGATGCCATTATCAAGATTGCCCATATAGTTTGCAGGTGTGTGTTATAGCAATGCTATAATATATTATCATTAACTTCTTTGACTCATCAGTTTTCTATTTTGTGCTAACGATATGGAACAAATTCCAATTTGTCACCTGAAAACTCTAGTTGCTGTTGATGGGTCTGTTCTTCTCATTTTTATTCATTTCATTTTCCTGTTGGTTATTATTTGTGTTTGTTGAGCATTGTTTATGCCACAAGGGTGCATGGATATGAATGGGCGATAGGGCTGATCTGCCTAATAACACCTTGACTCCTTAAAAGTGTTTTACCACAAAGTAAAATTGACATTGGAAGCATGCAAACTAAATAATAAACATTTTCTCCATTCATCATTAGTTGTTTTAGCTGCTACCTTAGTGATCCATAGTGTACAGCTCGTTTGTAGGGGATACGGCCAGTGACAAGAGCTCTTCAGTCCTGTCCGCACATGCTAATACGTCACCTCTCCTCTCAGGCAGCTACTGTCAGTCTCCTCCTTGCCTAGTTTTCACACACACTCACACTCATTAGTGTTACATTTATATTAATTTTGCTTTGGTGCAGAAAACAATTCTGCTACAGCATGTATTCATTTACTGTTTTACAACATCATGAATGATGCCATAAATCGTAAGGGTAAGTTCATACGGCGCATTTCCAAAACATACATTCACGAGCGCATAATTTCAATGAGGAAACAACGCTCACTGGCCCGACATTTCTCTGCATTACGGCATGCACAGTATGTGCTAAAAAATACTTGACTGAAATCATTGTCATCTGCACAATGACAATGGTTTTACACTGCGCTTAATGAGTACTATACATGAACATTGTTTAATGCATATTTTGTCTTGGGACAAATAAAGTGCAGTTAATTTATTGTAAAAAATGCATGCACATGTTTTTATTTTAATTGACTTTTTTTACTTTTTTGAACCCAAAAAGAATTTCTAAAGTGTACTTCCTTCAATTTTAAACAGCTTTACATACATTAATAGTACAAGCGAACATGAGAAACTTTGTAAAATATCTTACATGACTGAAAACTGCCCCCTTCTCTAGTTATCAAACTCCTTTCATTCTGACACCCTGCCACCACCTTCCCCACCTTCTCACCTGTTCACTTAGTTGGAATTTACCATACAAAAGAGGAGAGAGAGATTTTCAGCTTCACTGAAACATCAGGTTCCAGCTCTCCATAAAAGTCTGTGGAGAGGGAAGGGGGAAGAAATGGAGAAGGAAGCTGCTCCAGAGAGAGGCAGAGCAATATTAAAGATTGTGCATTACAGCCATAACCCCACTACTTATCACGGCCACTAGTAGTGTTCCTGTGATCTGATTAGGAGATATTTGGTGGGTCTCAGCTGTTGGGCACCCACCAATTAGTAGATAAAGGGAACATGTTCCTCCATTTCCCCTAACCTCATGACCACAGTGAAAATTATTTTAAATATTGGTGATAAGATGGGTCCAAGGGCCACCTTTTTAGTAATTTTATTCCAGAAAGGCCAGTCTCTAAAACTGAAGTCACCCAAAATCCCTTTGCTGTCGAAATGAAAAAATACTGAACTTCTATTCTACAAACTAACTTATTTATCATGAGGGACCTCTGATCACTCCTTAAAGGGGTTTTGCCACGATATAATGTTGACGTGGGATCCTCCAAAATAGGAATTTAATCACTTTTCTAAATATATGTGATTAAAAAAATTGCAGCCTGAGAGAGCTACAGGCTGCCTTACCTGCCCTTACTTACTTAAAAGCTTCTATTAGATACGACCAGGCAGAGTGACAAGAGCTGCTGGCCGGGCTTGCCCAGAGCACACTTGTTATCTGATGAGAGGGAGCTGAAGAATCTTTCAAGGCACCGGGTAGAAATATGTTGTCTTTTGTATACAGAATCCACTAGTTGTAGTGTGATTATGTGAGTAGATCCCTACTTTATCTGATGACAGGGAACATGAAGGAGCATTCAAGAGGCTGAAGTAACTTTCAAGAGGCTGTGGAGAAAGAAAGGTGTTGTCTTTTGTATACAGAATCCACTAGTTGTAGTTTCATTATTTGAGTGAACATTTTCCACGATCCCTTATGCATGGCTCTGTGCTCTGGCTGTGTGTGTCTCTCTCTCTCTCTCTCAGCTCAGCATTGCTTTGTTTACATTTGCTTCTTAGCAGATAAGGCTATTTAATCCCTTTAAATATAAGGGATATATGGCTACTTGCTGGAGCTGAACTACTAGATCAGGCATCCTCAAACTGCGCCCACCAGCTGTTGGGAAACTACAACTCCTATCATGCCCACTGTTATAGATTATATAAATGCATGATGGGAGTTGTAGTTTCCCAACAGCTGGAGGGCCACAGTTTGAGGATGGCTGTACTAGATACTGATGATTAATCCAAAATGACCATTAAATGTGGAAGTCCAAACAATGTCAAGGGCGTATGAAGTGGGCTCGAGCGCTGAGCCTGCTCCCTACACGGTGAGTGCCAGCTGTTAATTACCTGCTGTTTAACAGCTTAGATGCCGCGGCATGTAAATGAATGAGGAACAGTGGCGTGCAATTTATTTTTTTTTTTAAATCATAATAATAATTATTAAACGTTCAAACACCGCACTGTTGCCATTTTAGAAATAAAAAAAAAAGTTACACATAATTAGTATTGCCAGGTTTGTAAGAGTCAGATAACACATCATTAGACCGGAGAGTGAACTGCATAAGAATGAAACCCTCACAAAAATGGCGCAATTGCGTTGTGCTTTTTTTATGTTCCACCCCATGTAGAATTTGAGGGGTTTCCCAGTACATTATATAGTATGGTCAGGACCACCACTGAAAAGTGAATCTTGTCCCAAAAAAAACAAGCCCTCATATGACTATGTAGACAGAAAAATAAAAAAGTTAAAGGGGTTGTCTCATCTCAAAGTTTCATAGGATGCATGAATGAAATAATGCTGCTTTGCTCTGTCACTTCCTGGTCAAGCTGTCTGTAATTAGCATATGAGCTCCATGTATTCCGACCTCTTCTAATTAGATAAATCTCATGCTGTCAGGACCAGGGAAGCTTCTGAGTTACAGTTAACAGCAGTGATTACTTTCTTTTGTCTGAAAGAACAGATAACAAACAAGCTCTCACTGTCCGGAGATCTGTGCTGCCCCCGACCTGTGTGATGACTGATGACATCACTCCCTGCTATCAGATAGAACAAACAGCAGGGGTGAGAAGTACACAGGTCGGTCACTTTGGGAACCAGAGAGCACAGAAGGTGATAAAATCACTTGTAGCTCCTTAACAAAAAAAAATGAACAACGCAGTATATTTGGAAAACATCTTTATTTAGTGATCCCAACATGATGAAAGCTAGCGAGACAACCCCTTTAAGGCTCCTCAAAGGCGGGAGAAAAAAGACAAAAATAAAAAATCTGAAAATAGCTGCAACCTGAAGGGTGACTGACCATTTACACTGTGTAATGACTACACTTATATATCTAGTGTATGTGTAAATGTTACTAAATTTCGGTTGGTAATGTTAACAGTACAAAATAAAACTTTTAAAAATGTTTGTGGCTTAAATAATCATTTAACACATGAATTTCCAACACATGTATCAGGTACTGATCTATTAATCGGACAGTTTGGGTATTTGGGTGTTAATAGTCATCTTGTATTCATGTGATAATAAGCAAACTGCTCTAAGTATTCACATAAGTCACAATTAGGATAGGAATACAGCTGCAATAAGATCCATCAGCGGCCGCTAGCTTGCTTGTTGATATTTTCTACATAGAAGCACTTTTTTCCCTGCATGGAGTAAAACAAACTGGGAAAAAAGGGCAAAACAGCACAAATGTTAATGAAGATATATTATAGAACCAATGCTAATCAAAGACAGAGCCTCACTTCTCCTTACTGTGGTAACGCATTAGAGGAATATTCCAGGCAAAACTATATACACTGCGTTATGCCAGGGAATAGATATCATACACGCTGACCATGTGCCAACTATGGGCCCTTGATGAGAGGGGACCCAGCAATAGGTGGGAAAATCACATTTGCTGATGAGTGATCCAGTGCTGGACTCCCCATCATCAGACAAATGGCATAGTTAGCAAACAGGGTATAGCATAGGCCCCAGTACATGACCTGAGGGTGTGTTCACACAGCGTTTTTTGACTCTGTGTTCGAGGTGGATTCAGTGTGGATTCTGCCCCCAAAACAGGGTCAGAAACAACTATAAAACATCTCCATTTCATACCCATTGATTCATATGTAAAAACCGTGTTGCCACTCCGGCAGTGCAGGTTTACTTGCTTATTTTCGGCACTGATTCTGGGCTCAGAAAAATAAGTGATGTCAGTTCTTGAGGCGCAGTACGAGGGTGGAACGCATATGTCACTCAGGTGTGCATGGACCTCCCAAGTGGGACCCGCTCTCCCTTCTGTATGGAGACTTTCTGAGACCGGTTTTTTGAGATAGGTGCTGGTCTCAGAGGTGAGAACCACACCTATGACACATTGATGGCATATCCTATCAATATGTCATCAAAGTGTGACATGGGAACATCTCTTTAAAGGGTTTGTCTAACTACAAGGATTGCTTTTTATATTCAAGATCTTGCAAAAACAAGTCACTTTGCAATATGTTATAATAGTAAGCAGTCCAGCTTGTAATTGCCTGTTTCCTTCCTTTGTAGCAATAAATGAGACGGACGCACGGTAAGCCGGATACTCCTACGGCTACAATAATGGCAAAATGAGAGTAGATAACCAGCGTCCTAAAGTTCGCCCTGTAAGTGGGCATGCATAGTGGGGACCAAGCAGTCTGTACCAAAGTTAAAACGTATTTGTCTTTAATTCAAACATTTTTAAAAAAAACTTACAAGTAGTAGTTACGGTACAAGTTCATGCTCCACATGGATACAACCACCCAACAGGGTATGCACTAGACTCCAAGAACCGACTTTGCAATATGTGTCCATTAACGGTATCCTCCCTATTCCTAGATATCTCCTCTTGTATGGGCTGTATCAGCTCCTCAGGTCCCTATAGCTACAGACCTGTTTAATCTCTCCTGATAGGCTGCCAGTGCTGGTCGCTATAGCTACAGACCTGGCTTCAACGGCAATCTAGTAGAAGAAAGTAAAAACGCCCCTGAATTCAAAATAAAACCAAGAAAACAGAACTGTGGTGACATGAATCAATGTAGTGAGACAATCCCTTTAAATTTGGCATAATCATTACTGATGATGATAGCACTGTGTGAGATTGTAATATAGGGTTGCTCCAAAGAATAGAGCTTACATGCCACCAGATGAACTCCATAAAAACAGAAACCAAAACAACAATATCACAAATGTTGTTTTTTTCCCCCAAATTATTTTGTGGGAGTTTCTCAATGTATCGTATAGTACGTTAAATAGTTCCAAGATGCAAGCATTAATTCAGCTATGCCGAAGTAAAAAAAAAAAAAAAGCTATGGGTTCTGGTAGGTGAGGATAGGAAAACGTAATGAATACTAAAAAAAAGGCTGGTCCTAATCCAAAAACATGTGATACTCAAGGAAACAACCTATGAAATTGCACTGTGTTCAGCTGCTTTTTCTTTCTGAACCTTCTGTGATTCACCTGGATCTTGGCGGCACTTTCTTAGGCTATGTTCACACGGCTTATTTCGGGGCATATTTACGTCCGCAAATACATCCCGAAATACTTTTTAAAATACGTGTCAAAAAGTGGGGGCACGTATTTTGCGTCGTAAATCATTTCCCATTCTTTACTATGGGGGCAGTTTACTTTGCAAAATAGGCTCAAAAAGTGACAGGGGACTTAATTTTTCGATCGTATTTACGGACGTATTTACGTCCGCAAATACGTCGCGAAAATACGATCTGTGTGAATGATGAGGGTTATTTTACATTGGAATCAATGCTAATCATTGTTCTTATTTGAAACGTATTTCAGGACGTATTTGCGGATGTAAATACGCGTAAATACGCCCCGAAATAAGCCGTGTGAACATAGCCCAGGCCATGTTCACACGGCTTAAAATGGGCTGTATTTCGGTCCGTAATTACGCGCCGAAGTGCGCCAAATTTACGGGCTGAAAACGGCCCATTCATTTACGGTAATCCACAGTTTCTAGAGAGAACCATGGATTACGTCTCCTCCCTGCTCAGCGAATACGCAGAGGGGGGAGATAATTGACATGTCATTTTCTAGCGGCGTATACGCGCCGCTAGTAATGATAGTCTATGGGCCGGCGAGGTGCCGGCCCCCCGCTCCCGTCCCCGTTCCGCCCACACGGCGTAACTGCGGGGCGTAATTAAAGTCCCGCAGTTAAGCCGTGTGAACATAGCCTTATACTGTTGCCTCTTTGTAACCGTAGTTTTTTCATATATATCTGTATGGTCATTTTGCTCAATATTGGGGTTTTGAGTCTGAGTAATTGGTGCTTTGGTGACCTGACTGTAAGGCTATGTTCACACGGCTTATTTCGGGGCGTATTTACAGACGTATTTACGTTTCCCCAAATACGTCCCGAAACAGTTTCAAATACGTGTCACTAAGTGTGGCACATATTTCGAGTCGTAAATGCATTCCCCATTCTTTACTTTGGGGATTTACGTCGCAAAATACGCCTCAATAAGTGACAGGGGACTTAACTTTACGACCGTATTTACGGACGTATTTACGCCCGTAAATACGTCGCGAAAATACGCCTCGTGTGAATGATGAGGCGTATTTTACATTGGAATCAATGCTAATCTAATTGTTCATTATTTGAAACGTATTTCGGGACGTAAATACGTCCGTAAATACGTCTCGAAATAAGCCGTGTGAACATAGCCTAAGATGGTGTATTCTTTGCAGTCTTCTGATAGACTTCAGATGTCCCATTCACATCTCGTATTGGCAGCCTGTTTGTGGAATCTGTTGGAATGGCGTAAAAAATTATTACCAACAGATACCACAGAAGAGCTGCAACAAGGCCATTGACTTCTACAGGGAAAACATAGTCCTAGTTGGAATGCATTTACCCTATTTGACAAACACACAAGTATTCTGTTTCTGCATTAGCCACAAAAGCGTGGTCTACTACAGCAACGGCAGATGTTCACTAAATAGGGCACAATAAATACGTTTTTATTAGATCCCAACAGATACCACAAAAAGGCTTGTATCCATCGGGTTGCCAAATCAAGATGTAAATGGAACCTTACTGGAAAGACCAATAGTGTAGCTCATTCGTTCCAAAATACTGTATCAAACCCTTAATCAGATATTTATGTCTTTGCGCCACCATATTGCCATAGAGGTTGTTGTATATATTGTGAGTTCTGCATTGTTAAAAAGGGCACTAAGCTGACAACTCAGTTTAGTGGTGTCATATACAAGTCACACCTGTAAATTTTGCAGAAGAGATGTTTTGTTGAGACAAGGTATGAAGAGAGCTATAATCTCACTTACACATTCAGATCTTGCAGGTTTTTCCAGGGTGATGTAACCTGTGCAAATCCGTTTGTTAAATGTTACACAACACACGCTTCTTGATGACAAAATACATATATTGTATTATATAGCCTAGTATTTAATGCCAGTCCATTTTCTTCTATAGGATTTATATAAATTGGTCAAATCCATCAGTGCACTGCATTGTTTATGAGTAGAACATGTACATAAAAAGTACCAGTAGATATAGGACCTTAAATCAGTTATTTCATGAAGACATCCCCTGTTTATTCCTCCATAAAGATGTATGGGTACAATGGAGGGGGATTCACAAACTTTCTATCTTTTATATGGATGACCATTTAGGCTATGTTCACACAGCTTATTGAGGCGCGTATAGTATGCGCTGCAATACGTCATGTGTTTTGGAACCACGCACTTATCAGCGCGTAATTCCAAAGCACAGGGGGGCAAATGGGTGCCGGCCCCATAGACATGCATTGTCAGCGGCGCATATTCGCCACTAACAATTGACATGTCAATACGATCGTATGAGAGCTATGAATTACCATAATTTTGGCGCGCATTTCGCTGTGTACAAAGCACAATATGCAGCGAAATATGCGCACAAATAAGCCATGTGAACATACCCTAACCTGCATGGGCAGTGGCATATTTCAGGGGTTGTTTGTGGCTGGTGGTTGTCTTTTGACCACTTCAAATTGGGGGCGAGTTATTTTCAGTGAATAATCTACATGGGATTACAGTAATCACTGTGGTCCCTCCTGTGGGTTTTTTGACAGGAATATATCCCGGCTGGTCCGGCCTCGGCCATTATTAGTGACAGTAGCCACATTGAATCCACCAGTGCTGTGCCGCTGATGGGCAGAGTTGATTTTCAGCCCAGCAGGTGTGTCTTTATTAGAAGAATACTTAAAGGGGTTTTGCCACAAAGTAAAATTGACGTGGGAAGTTTGTATATTAAATAATAAACATTTTCACCATTTGTCATTATTAAAAATTCTGCACTGTTTTTGTTTTAGCTGCTCCTTTAGTGATCCATTGTTTACAGCTCGTCTCCAAGGGATACGACCAGGGCTGAGAGCTCTTCAGTCCTGGTCGCACATGCTCAGACATCACTTCTTCTCTCCGACAGCTACTGAGTGTTCAAACCCCAGGTGCTGTCATTCTACTCCCGTCCTCTGTTCTCCTTAGTAATTAGTCAAAAAGTGCAAATAAATAAAAAAGAAACCTCAATGAGGTTTGTGCATTGAAAAAGAAATCCACAGGTTTGGTTCCTGCATGGATTTGAACCAAGGACCCTTGTGCCTAGAGGCAACATTTTTACATCTGAGCTACAATGTAGCTACTTACAGTTCTACACATAAACAGACCTTTCTTTCACTAGAGAGAGGAAAGGCCTGGTGATGTCATCCTGCTGGGTCACATGCTATGCAATTCAAACAAATCACACATGCCCCCTTCTGAGCACACAGAGCTGAAGAGCTGGATGTAGGAGGTATGAAATGAGATCGTGGCACAACCCCTTTAAGTCAGATGACCCGCAGGTTTAACATAAAAGATGGGGATACGAGGTGGTCTGTGTCGACCACCTGCACATCCTTTAGGGAGTCCAGGAGCAGCACCCTCCCTCCTGCCCGATGAATGTTTATTTCGGTTAAATTGAAATGTATCGTCAGGGCTCTTATTTGTAATGGATAATGTCGCTCAGTAACCGAGTGGACAGCATGATATATTGAGTTTTGAACGTTTACAGTTTAAAGTTTTGATTAAAGACGGTTTGATATTTGATTATTTTGTTATGTTGATTGACCTTCAATAAGGAGGCAGTGGCCAAATTTTATCCACATTTTCCAGTGTCCTGTGACTTTTTATGTTAAGTAGAGGTTAGTTTCTAATGATTTGTCAAACCTTAAAAGCAGGAACTTTAAAGACCTACAATACCACCAAATAGAGACCACACAGTGGTTAGACACCGGCTCAGGTATAAGCTACAACACCACCATATAGATACTAAATAGAAGCAAAATAACATCCAGGGACTCACAGAAGACGTCTTATCTGATGAGTCGTTCTCTTCTCTAATGAGTCGTTCTTTCTCCCTTTTCTTCTCCATGCGTTCCAGACCGCCCTGATGACTTCTCCTGGCCACCACTCATCTCTGCAGAATTTACACACAAATATCTTAGAATCCTCACTTTTGAAGCACCTCTTTACCTATTCCCACCTCTGTAAAAAAACTTCCCAGGGATGGGAGAGCGGGTAAAGGCCATAGCTTAGAAGCACAGTCTCCTAAGGAGTTGAGAGGGGGTGGGGAGAGGATTAACCCCCTGGAGATTATGCTACAGCTATGGACTGCTTCCCCTCATTATCAGATTACCAGGTAGGTAGGCAAGACTCTGGGAGGGTAGGCAAATGGGCAAGGCCCGAGGTAGCTAGGTAGGCCCTATTTAGGTAAGTTGATAGGCTCCAGTTAGGTAGGCTGTAGCTAGGTGTTGGTGAATCACAATTAGTTAGGCTGTAGGTAGGTGGTGGCCCCCAGTTAAGTAAGCTGTAGGTAGTTAGGGCCCCAGTTACGTAGGCTGCAGGTAGTTTGGGCCCCTTTAGGTAGGCTGCAGGTAGTTAGGGCCCCATTTAGGTAGCCTGCAGGTAGTTAGGGCCCCCTTTAGGTAGGTTGCAAGCAGTTAGGGCCCCCTTTAGGTAGGCTGCAGATAGTTAGGGCCCCAGTCAGGTAGGCTACAGGTACTTAGGCCCCCCTTTTAGGTAGGCTGCAGGTAGTTAGGGCCCCCTTTAGGTAGCCTGCAGGTAGTTAGGGCCCCCTTTAGGTAGGTTGCAAGTAGTTAGGGCCCCCTTTAGGTAGGTTGCAAGTAGTTAGGGCCCCAGTCAGGTAGGCTACAGGTACTTAGGCCCCCCTTTTAGGTAGGCTGCAGGTAGTTAGGGCCTCCTTTAAATAGGCTGCAGGTATTTAGGGCTCCCTTTAGATAGGCTTCAGATAGTTAGGGCCTCTTTAGATAGGCTGCATGTAGTTAGGGTCCCAGTGAGGTAGGCTGTAGGTAGGTGTTGGTGAATCACAATTAGTTAAGCTGTAGGTAGGTGGTGGCCGCCAGTTAAGTAAGCTGTAGGTAGTTTGGGCCCCCTTTAGGTAAGCTTCAGGTAGTTAGGGTCCCGGTTATGTAGGCTGCAGGTAGTTTGGGCCCCCTTTAGGTATGCTGTAGGTAGTTAGGGACCCTTTTACACAGGCTGCAGGTAGTTAGGGCCCTCTTTAGGTATTCTACAGGAAGTTAGGGCCCCCTTTAGGTAGGCTGCAGGTGGTTAGGGCCTCCTTTAGATAGGCTGAAGGTGGTTAGGGCCTCCTTTAGATAGGCTGAAGGTGGTTAGGGCCTCCTTTAGATAGGCTGAAGTTGGTTAGGGCCTCCTTTCGATAGGCTGAAGATGGTTAGGGCCTCCTTTAGATAGGCTGCAGGTAGTTAGGGTCCCCTTTAGATAGGCTGCAGGACGTTAGAGCCCCTTTTAGATAGTCTGCCTATCCCCCCCCCCCCCCCCCCGAACTATTGCTATTAACTTTTGCAAACCGGGCTGCTCTTGATGTTGGGCTGAAAATACTCCAAACTTCTGCGCGCTTTATCCTGACACATTCATAAATGTGGCGCGTCGTAGGAATCTGGTTAGACACACTCCCTAGAATTGGCGCATCCAAAAGTGTCGGGCCAGTCGCAGCATTCCCCACAGTTTTCCAGAGACAGGGGCTACAACACATTTTCTTTTGGCTCAAAGCATGACAGAAAAATGGCGGAGCCCCTGTCATACATGTTGCTCCTGGAGTTAGCACGTTTAGTGCTACATTTCAGTCTTACCACGGGTCTTTTTAAAAAGTTTCCATAGAAGGCCTTATAACTCACACTGAACATGAGTAACTGAACTTGAAGTTTTTATCAGCCCTCCCGGAGCAAAATTTTTCAGATAAAGATTACAAGTGACCATGGATCAAGGTTTATTCTGATGGAAGCAGAAAGCTGTCTCGTAGTAAAACTGTTTCCCGTAGCAATCAATGTTGATGTAGGCCAATGAGGCCCTATGTGTGCTAACTCAGGTTGCTGCTGTAGTTCTACATTATATGATACCTCTGTATAATATGACTATATGGAATCAGTATAACCTAGAAAAAAAATCCAACCTTATTTGGTTAAAATACCCATTAATATTATCAGCTATAGGCAGGACAGTGTATGTTTTGGGGAAGTGGGGTTTGGACACAGCTTGAATGAATGACAGCCTTGCTGTCATGTAATATCCAAAACAATCAGGACACCATCATGCTTACCAGCCTACTGCTCTTTGGCGTGTCTTTGATCTTCAATCAGATGGATTTTCCTCACTGTGCAAGGCTCCCTTCCCACCAGCTGTAGCATCTAAAAGATAAAATATGTATGCAATTTTTTGTACAAAGTGACATAACAAACGCTATAAACATGAAAGAGAAATCCAAGTGCAATAAAAGGGTTGGAAGGGTGAGCAGATGACACGAGATCAAAAATTGTTGCACCTCCTACCCAGCCACCTATGGGAAACTAATAATGCACCGTGGAAAGCCCAGGAAAGCAAAGGAATCCTCCAACATGTCCTAGAAGCAAGTCCCATCCTCCATGAGCGACATGTATGAACCTTGTGCCGACTCGCCAGTTCTACCTCTGTTTTAAATACTATACAAAACAAATACTGACTAAAATAAATTACCTTTATTAAATAATGCATAAAAAGTGAAAATATTTAAAAACACACCAATTAGTAACTGAACAGTGTTACACAGAAGCCAATAAAACAGATATGGATGGGTGCAGATATAGTTAAAATAAAACAAAATGTAATATTGTAATAACACTGTTCATGATATCCACTTATCAAACTATGTTCAACAGTAAGGGGTGATGGTAATCAGGTAATCTAAATCAAGTGACACAAAATATACACCCCAAACACATATGTTAAACTATTAACATTATCATAGAGGAAGCCTGCGCGAAACGCGCGTCGGGACTGTGTCCATACACGGCAGCCAGTACAGGTGTATGAGATTGGGTTAGATCGTTCATGGTTTCTATGGTGTAATAGTTTAACATATGTGTTTGGGGTGTATATTTTGTGTCACTTGATCTAGATTACCTGACTACAATCACCCCATACTATTGAACATGGTTTGATAAGTGGATATCATGAACAGTCTTATTACAATATTACATTTTGTTTTATTTGAATGAAATCTGCACCCATCCATATCTGCTTTATTGGCTTCTGTGTAGCCCTATTCAGTTACTAATTAGTGTGTTTTTAAATATTTTCACTTTTTATGTATTATTTAATAAAGGTAATTCGTTTTAGTCCGTATTTGTTTTGTATAGTGATTTCTGATAGTTATACTGACTTAATTATTGAGAAATTGTGGTATCTCTGTTTTTAATAGTTTACGATCCGACAATATGTATGAGAGTATATCACAGCACTATATAAGTGTGTCCCGTTCTACTCCAAAAGCCGTCTCAGCCTCGTCACTTTGAAACTGGTATGGATTCATACGACAGTTTTGCACCAAACTTTGGCACATTTTTGGCTCATCATACGATTCTTTCATAAACACCCCCCCCCCCCCCCACCCCATCATTGGCGCATTCAAAAGTGTTTTGCTTTGGGCCTGAAATGCACCAAGTTTTGGCGTACAATAGTTCATACATCTATAGAACAGGGCTACAACAGTTTGTTTTGCTCATAGCATGCCAAAAAAATGGTGCAACCCCATTTATACCTTTCACCCTATGTGTTATGGTGCCCACCATAATTGTGCTTCTACACTATCCCCATACAGTGACACTGTTCTGCTTAACTGTCATAGGTGTAGGCCATACATGTCAAACTCATAGACTGTGTCAAACAATAAATGTCTTTGCAGCCCAGCCAATATTATGGTCTGTAACAAAGGTTTTAAAAACGTGGGGCCTCATGTATGAAAACTGTCTAGCAGTAAGGGTATGTTCACATGCCGTCTTAGTGGAGCGTACTTCTTTGTGCTGCAATATGCCATAATTACGCCCTGCAATTAAGGTAATTATAGCTCTCAATGAGAGCTATAATTACCTGCCATTTTCCCTGACGCATATTACACGCCGAGAGAAAGAGGGGACATGACACATGGGGAAAATGAAAGTCTATGGGAGCTGGCACAGAGCGTGTTAGAAGTATGCACCTGCCAGCACGTACAGTACTTCTAAAACACCCAGAGTTTAGCGACATGTAATGTACGCGCTGCTATACAACCCAAAGACGCCGTGTGGCCTAAGACTTTCTTCGTTGCTCATAGCAATCAATCAGAGCTCAGATTGCATTTAATCTAGTGCTCTGGAAAAGTAAAAGCTGAACTCTGTTTGGTTTCTATGGGCAACAAAGATAGTCTTAATTCTAGACAGTTTTCATACATAAGGTCCTTAATTTTTTAAATGGACCGATAGCTAGTTGTGTTACATCCCCCATTAACAGCAGTGAATATTTTAGCAGGCAATAGCAATACCTACCATGTAGCCCCCCATTTGTCAGTCGCGTTGGAGCTAATCTTGTACTGGCTTGCTGTGTGTGATTTATATGAATGATTGCTAATCATGTTGTATCCATGTAAAAGTTTAATTTTTTTTTGCGACCCTCATTAATTCATACCTTTGTTCATTTGGCCTGTGTTAGCCTTTGAGCTTGATATGTTTGGAGTAGACCTTATGGGAAAAGGCGGCTTAAAGGGGTTGTCTCACTACAAGGATTGCTTTTTATGTTAAAGATCTTGCAAAAACAAGTCACTTTTGCAATATGCTTCCATTAACCGTGTCCTACCTATTCTGAGATATCCCCTCTTGTATGGGCTGCATCAGCTCCTCATGTCGCTATAGCTACAGACCTGTTTGATCTCTCCTGATAGGCTGTCAGCACTGGTTGTTATAGCTACAGACCTGGTTTCTACTGCAGTAAACACGCCCCTGAATTCTAAATGAAACCAAGAAAACAGGACTGAGGTAAGATGAATCAGTGTAGTGAGACAACCCCTTTAATCCCTTCGCCCCTGTAGTAGGACCAGGAGCCCCGTTTATACCTTCTTGATATACCTAGTCATCTGCATAAAAGCCCTGAGATACTGCTTTGCTGATACAACTTCAACACTTTGACTGGAAAAAACAATTGATTCTAGTCAAAACCAATTGTTCTGTGTTTTAGGTACAGCCACCTAGAATTGATTTAATAAACAATGCAATCCATTTTGTTACTCCACAATTATTTTTAAATAGACTGAATTAAGTTGAAACACGAATATCAAATTGATATTGAATTTCAAGAATCAGATGGATGCAAACTGTGATCTGATCATTACCCACGTTTTTTCTGCTGCAACAGAACAGACAGATACATTTTAATATCAAGCATTCGACTTTCCTCTTCTGTAGATCATTCGAGCTGAAAATATAACTGAACGCTAATACATGGATTCCAATACAAATGTGGTAGAACGCTATCAATCATCAGTGTGTATTTCTATATGCAACATGTTGGATATTCTATTTCTATCCATTACCTGCACACATGCACTAACATGGGGCCATCAATACAAGGCACACTGGCCTCGGTACCTCCATGACAGCAATCCCTCCACTGCTGCAAGCACTATGCCACAGTCATTTTCAAGGCTCCTGTTACACTATAAAGTTGAAGCCAGAAGTTCACATGCACTATATAATAAGACACATCTGCATGTTTTTCTCACTATCTGACATGAAATCAGAATAAACTTTGCCCATTTTAGGTCAATTAGAAACCAAAATTATTTATATTTGCCAAATGCCAAAATAATGAGAGAAAGAATTTTTAAGGCATTTTTATTACTTTCTGTAGTCAAAAGTTTACATATATTTCATTAGTATTTGATATGCATATGTCGGACCAAAGAACGTTCATTTCTGAGACACAGAACGCGTCTCCTTCCTGAGCAGTATGATGGCTGGACATTCCCATCTTGTTTGTATAATTGTTTGTACAGATGAACGAAGCCCCTTCAGGTATCTGGCAATTGCACCCAAGGATGATCCAGACTTGTGTAAGTCCACAATTCTCTTTCTGATATCTTGGCTGATTTTTTTAGACTTTCCCATGATGTTACACACAGAAGCAATGTGTTTCTGGTGTGCATTAAAAAATACATCCACGGGTGTGTCTCTAATTAACTCAGATATTGCCAAAAAAACAATCGGAAGCTTCCAAAGACAGACCTCATCATATAGGCTAAAAAAAATCCAAATGGACATCAGCATCAAATTTCTTATTTAATGTAGAATCAGGAGTACATAAAGTGCAACGTTTCGGCTCAGAAAAACACTATAGAGTCTTTTTCAAGCCTTTTTTAATTTATTACTCATCATATGGGCTGTCCCAAATTGTTTAAAGGGATAGTAATCTTAGTGTATGTAAACTGTTGACTTTGCAGAAAGTAATACAAATGCCTTAAACATTCTCTCTCTCATTATTCTGGCATTTGGCAAATATAAATAATTTTGTTTCCTAATTGACCTAAAACAGGGAAGGTTTATTCTGATTTCATGTCAGATAGTGAGAAAAACATGCAGATGTGTCTTTTTATATAATGTATGTAAACTTCTGGTTTCAACTATACATATGTTGCATATATTTTACTGTGAAAATGCTGCAGATTAACAGCAAAATCTGCAAATGTCAGTTCTGTATAGAGTGACTTTTTGTCTGTTTATATCTTCCGCACCAAAATCATCTCAGCAAATCTACAAGATTTGGTGTGGGCATGCCACAGATTTTCCTGTGTTAATTCTGCGGCTTTTTCACTATGGAAATTCGGCAACATTTCTTTACTCTGGAATCACACTTTAAAATGACTATTTTGCAACAAAACAAATACGACTCCAATAAGACTACAGTGCTCCCTCACGTTACTAAGGATACGATAGTTTCACCATAAAATGACTTCCCTTTGACATTGTAACTTCAAACCACGCTCAGCATACATAGAGCAACAGGCGAGGGTGGCCCCATTTTCGTTTTTCTGGTACATTGTTTATAAAGTATGTGATCAAAAGAAGCTCCTGTCTTCAACACAGAAAGTAATTTCCAGCTACCTACAGCTCTTTCTGATGTTATATGGAAGGGATTGCTTTATCGTCATTTAATCGTAAGCTTCATTTTATTTACTTTTTTGGGGTTGATTTTTTTGGGTGCTTTGGAACCAGTTTTCCATAGAATTATGGTTTCAACACAATGGTCGTCCCAGAACCAATTAATATTTTACATTGAGGGACCACTCATTGTTCATCCCTGTTAATGGGCCATATTAGAATATGCAGGGCATTGTTTGTTAGGTAATTATTTGCACATTGATTTGCTGTTGTGTTATGGAGCAAGGTGACTTGTGCACAGAAAAAGTAGAAAAAAGTAGAAAAAAAAAAAAGCACAGATGGAATTTAATGGAGCTCCTTAATTAAGATTCCTGATTAATACATGTTTTAACCATGGCTAAGGGTGCTTTCACATGGAGCGTTTTTTGGTGCATTTTTAATGCCTTTTTATGCGTTTTTGTGCAGAAATGTACGGCATTAACTGCTGTGCCTCTCTATACAAAAAACGGGTCAAAAAAGGTAAAAAAATGCATCAAAAAAGCTCTGTGTGAAAGCACCCTTAGGGTATGTTCACACTGTGTAATTGCAGCGCGTACAGTACGCGGCGCAATATGCCGTGTGTTACGGGAATCGCGCTGACCAGCGCGTATTCCCAAAGCACGGGCCCCATTGACATGCATTGTACACGTCGTGTAATCGCCGCGAACAATTGACATGTCACTTACCTCCCCGCGCAAACAATATGAACGCTATAGCGATACGATAATTGTGGCGTGCATTTTGCCGCATATAACGCGCAATATGCGGCGAAATGCGCACCAAAATACACCATGTGAACATACCCTAAAGGTGTTGGGGAGGTTTTCCATGGGCCAAAGCCCCTTGTTTTGCTATCGTCTAAGATTCTCTATAACATCACAAGATAGGTAAAAGTGGAATTCTTTTTTGACATATAGCTTATGAACTGGAGACTGCTTAGGCATCCACAGAGCAGAAATTCCAGCTTAAAATGCTCTCATCCAGGTGTAAATGCCAAAAGAGTAAGAGTAATAGTAATAGTTTTGGAAAAAAGTAGGACTAGGTATTTGAAAATGTGGCTAATAGATCTGTTTTCACATTTAGGGCGACATGTATGATCGGGAGTTGCGCCTGTTTTCTGTCGAAAACGGCGCCTCACCGACTTGAATCCCCTGTCGGACGCAGGGATGCGATGTTAGGCGCAGCGTTCGCCACTTTCGGCTGCGCCTCGCATGAAGAGGCATGCAATGGGCGCGGTGTGGGTGTTCTGGGGCGGGACGCGGCGCATTAGAAAACTTCGAGGCATGTATGATCGCGGTTCGAAAAAGTGCGGCGCATTGCAGCGCTCGCCAGCTCCGACAGGCAGACCTAGTTGATTCTGGTCTAAACGGCGGAGGAGGCGAAGTGGAGCGAGAATAACATGAGAGAAACATATAGAAATCGCAAAGAAATCCATCTCGGCTCTCAGCTCCGTGCGGCATGGAGTATGAATCAAAAAATCACTTTTATTAGGTGTAAAACATTTTCAGAAAAAGAGCTCAAGCCTTCTTTATTTTCGTTAGCCAATGATCAATAATATGGGTGTAACGAAAATAAAGAAATAAAAATTAATTTATTGAATTAATATTATTTTTTTCGTTACACCCACATTATTGTTCATTTTATATAGAGATTGGTTACAACTTTGTGAGTCTTATCATTTGATTTCGGCTATGTACAGTTTTATTATAGATTGCATTAGAAACCCATAAGAGCGTCGCTCGCTCTCCCATTGGCCCAAATAACCGCGCCTCTTTTAACTTAGCCAATCACAAACAGAGCTCGCTCTGCATTTCTTTTCCCCATAGAACTCTATGAGAAGGTAGCTCAGCCGCTGATTGGCTAAGCAGACGACCCCTCTTCCCCCCAACCAATCACAGTTCTAGAATATTTCCCATAGACATTAATAACTTTTAGGGCGCCCTTCTATCGCTCCCTTCTTTCTCCACTCAAAATAGACGCACTACATATGATTGGTGGATTCATATCTGCCGCCTGGGTTCAACCAATCAGCTTTTTTCTGCCTTTTTACTGTATTTTGAACTGTCCCGCCTTTGAATTTGATTGGTCAATACTTCTCCATAGCTTATAATGGTTCACTGTCGCTCCTATTCTGATTGGCTGGTTTCTGCCGACCAATGAGAAGAGCTTACAGAATTTAAATTACTGTATTTCCCGGAATTTCTCTATCCCAATTCCTGATGTAGCGCCGGTCTCGGCGACAAACGCATTGTTAGGGATTTGATTGATTTATGTTTATAGAAGGTTTCAGCTCTTTTTCAGATAATATTTTACACTTAATAAAAACAATTTTTTTAATCACACTCCATGCCGCACGGCGCTGAGAGCCGTGATTTCATTGCCCCGATCTGGCCATAGACTACAATGGGACAAAGAAGCTCGCGCTCTGATTGGCCGAGATAGCCACGACCCCGCTACTTCAACCAATCAGCTCTTTTCTGCATTTTTACTGTACAGTATTTAGAACTGTCCCGCTTTTGATTTTGACTGGTCAATACTTCTCCATAGGTTTTAATGGGTCACTGTCGCTCCTATTCTGATTGGCTGGTTTCTGCCGACCAATGAGAATAGCTTACAGAATTTGAATTACTGTATTTCCCGGCCATTTTCAATATCCAAATTCCCTGATGTTGTGCCGTTCTGATTTTTGGAAAGTGATTTTGTTTATGTATTTTTTTAGTAGGTGTGAGCTCTTTTTCAGATAATGTTTTACACCTAATAAAGGCGATTTTTTGATTCATACTCCATGCTGCACAGACATCTTTTATGATTTTTCGCTGTTTTCCAGCCTGTCTCGATTCGGAATACATGTTCGGCGCAGTCCCGTACTGCGCCTAAGTCCCGCACTGCGCCCCACACACTGGCGAGGCGCGGCGGACTTTACACCGCATGTATGAGCGCACCTCGGCGCCGACATACATGAGGCGCAAATTTCGCCAGAAAACTGGCGAAAACATGCGCTCCGACGTGGCGAGATTCATACATGTCGCCCTTAGACTGTATATGGACTGTAGAGCAGAGGCTCTACAGTCCATATGCCATATTGAAGTTCTGGGATAGGATTAATCGGTAGTACATATAATTCTCACGTTTATTAGTACATTTCATATGTCAGAAAGTGAATGTGGATGGAAGAGGACCACCCTCTGCTCATCACTACCTTACAGCTGCATCCAAACCTCTGGAATTAGGGTATAATCACACAGCGCGTGTTTGCATACGTTTTTAGATACGAGTTTAGATCCCTGTTTCGGACCCTAAACGAAGCCAAACACGCATCTAACAATGTGCAGTGTGATTTACATTGCTTTCAATGTAAAACACGCATCGGCGTTCAGACAAGTGATCGCCTATGCGTGTTTACTTGCGTCTTTCGGATCCATTTAAAGAATTGTCATTCTTGATCCAAAGACGCAGCAGACGCTTTATTTAAAAGTATAGGGTGCGATCCTGCTGCAGCAAAAACACAGTCAGACACGCACCTGCATGTTGGATGCAATTTGGATGCGATTTACGCAGCGCTTTAGGATGCGTTTTTTTGGATCCAAAACTGATCCAAAAACAGATCCAACATGCCGTGTGAATATCACCATAGGGATTTCAAAATTGATCCATTGCAAACAGGAGAATGGAGAGTCCATGACTTTAATTAATCCATATGGATTTATACACAGGGGTAAATCTGACTTTGAATTATAAAGTGGAATTTCTCCTCATAAGCAGTTTGCTCAACCTCCCAGGTATACAGACTATATATTTATTTTACCAACACGTAAGGGATAATAGTTTGCCAGGATGTCTTGCTGATGTTAAAGCTTAAGCAGACTTATTCTATGTGATCCTGTCACTTTCTCTCTGCAGGGGCTGTGAGGGCTTCCAGTATATTCCCTATCCTCAGTGTGATCCTACTCTTCATGGGAGGACTGTGCATTGCTGCCAGCGAGTTCTACAAAACTCGACACAATATCATATTAAGTGCTGGCATCTTCTTTGTGTCTGCAGGTAACATAACTTAGTCCTCAAGGTGAAAATGTGTTATGAAAAAGTAAAGTTTGTCCAAGAAAATGGTTTACATAATACTTTTCATTCTACACTATCCAAAAAAACAACAAAATGTGTCCTTGCTACTTTTTACTGACAGAGAACTCTGTCTTCTATATAGATATAGGGCGACATGTATGAAAACTGTCTAAGTCTAAAACTCACTTTGTTGCCCATAGCAACCAATCACAGAGCCCCTCTCATTTCATATAGTGCTCTGGAAGAATGAAAGGGGCACTCTGATTGGTTGCTATGGGCTCTGATTGGTTGTTATGGGCAGCAAAGTGAATTTTAGACCTAGACAGTTTTCATACATGTGGCCCATAGAGTTTAATGATAAGATTCTGCCTGGCTGAAGCCACCACTTGGAGGAGCTTGTGAGCTTACTGCATACAACCTGTACAACGTACTCACAAATAAAATGCTCCTAAGTTCCCCCTTAGCAGACAAAATCTTACCATATAAGTATGTCTGAAGAGAAGCACGTGGAGCAAAGGAAAATTGAGCTCCGACTCTGAAAAAGGCATATTATAAAAATTATCCGCCCGTAATGTTGGACCTAAAATTACCTCAAAAATAAATATAGATATTAAGATTAAATTTCAGATGTTGACAGGTTTAATCAGAAGTCATAGTAATAAAGATAAAATACATGGAGTGACAATTTTACTTGCAAAACTGTAAGGCATCAAAATGTTCCAGTTAAAACTGCTGCTTACATGCAGAATCTTATAGCCCTTAAAGCAGTGTTCCCCAACTCCAGTCCTCAAGGCCCACCAGTAGGTTATGTTTTCAGGATCTCCCACAGAATGCACTGACCATAATTAAATCACCTGTGCAATGCTAAGGAAAGCCAGAAAACATGACCTGTTGGTGGGCCTTGAGGACTGGAGTTGGGGACTCCTGCCTTAAAGGGAATCTCTCACCAATTTTTTTTTTTGTAAGAAATTAAAACAAAATACTGATACATATTATTTTCTTATTAGCTATTTTTATTTTCTAATTGTACATTTTTTTATTCTTTTTTTCTGTATATGATTACGGGGGCGGACATCTTGCCTGAGCTGCTTTTAACAGCATTTAGAGAGATGCTTTATGGCAGCTTCATGGACCTAAGGTTCTGTGAACAGGAGCAGACCCATTGACTTCTATAGGACAGTTTTCTAGACATGTTGTGTAACCTCAGAAAAAGTCACTGTGAAAGCAGGAGGAGAGGGGGAGCTGTGACATCTCCTATTGTAAATGGTGGATCCTGTGTTATCTATACACATTGGTGTCACCTTTCAGTGTAACCCTGCCTGTGCTGATAATGAGGAGACTGCTGAAATATTTTCTCTACAGAACAGTTAGGCTATGTCTACACAGCACAGGTTTTGCATCAGATTTTCAGCGGTTTTAGTATTTAGAAACCGCTGAAAATCTGATGGAAAACAGTTCAGCTAGACTTCAGTACAAAAAAAGACAAAGTCTACACGGGTAGGTTTTTTTTTCAGTCATTATTGGGTGCCGGCGGTTTTAGGAACATGTTGTAAAATCTGCAGTCCAGCAGAAAATTTACTATTGAAGTCTAAAACCACTGTTTTTGCCATGGTTCTGCTGAAAAACTGCCCAAGTTTTTAAACAAGGCATATAGGTCCCATTTATTTAAAAACCAGTGAAAACTGCCTGAAAAAATGCCCCAAAAAACACGCCGGCAAACTCAACAAAAAAACTAAAAACCACCTAAAAAAAACTGGTTGGAAACCCAGCTGATCTGGACAAAAACTTGACAAAATACTCAGACTCAAAGGGCCACATGTATGAAAACTGTCTAGGTCTAAGACTTTCTTTGTTGCACACAGCAACCAATTAGAGCTCCCCTTTCATTTCATATAGTGCTATGAAAAAATGAAACAGGGTCTCTGATTGGTTGCTATGGGCAACAAAAAAAGTCTTAAACCAAGACAGTTTTCATACATGTCATCCACAGTGTTTATTAGGATTTGGTGTCTGACAGGTTTTTGCAGAGAAAGCTTTGCAGCAGTCTCCTCATTATCAGCACAGGCAGGATTACACTGAAAGATAACAAAAGTATGTATAGATAGCACAGGATCCAGCAGTCACTATAGGAGATAGTCACAACTCCCCCTCTCCTCTCCCTTTACACTGACTCCTTCCCAGGTCACAGAGCATCCCTAAAAACTCTCCTAATGAAGTCTATGGGTCTGCTCCTGTTCACAGGCTCATATGCCCATGTAGCTGCTTTCTAAATGCTGTTAAAAGCAGCTCAGGCAAGATGTCTGCCCCCGTAATTATATACAGAAAACAGAATTGAGAAATTTACAATCAGAAAAAAAAAACGACTAAGAAGAAAAGAATATGTACCGGTGTCTTGTTTTAATAAGTAAAAAAAAAATATATTGGTTATAAATACCCTTTAAGGTGCTTTCACACAATGCGTTTTTGGTGCGTTTTTTGGGGGGCAGAAATGCACAGCATTAAACTTCTTTTATTGATGTCCATTTCTGAAAAAAAACAGTCTTTTTAGTGCTTTTTTATTGCTTTTTTTTTTTTTCAACAAAACAGCAAAGGCCTTTTTCACACGCTGATTTGGGCACCGTTCAGCCGACTGGGGCGCCGTATTTGCGCTGATACGGGTGAAATCCGTCCTGCATACGGTAATCCCATTCTCAAGAGAACTATGGATTTCCCTCTCCTTCCCCGCTTGGGGAATACCCGAGGGGGGGGAAAATGACATTCAATTTTTACGGGGTGTACCGCCGTGAAAAATCATGTCTATGGCTGGGGGCTGCCGGCCCGCCGCCCCCCCCCCTGCACGGCAGCCGGCGAAAATTTCGTGGCGAAATCCTTTCCCCGGGAATTACGTCGCAAAAGCCGGTGAACTAGCCCTAAAGGAGTTTAAGCTGTGCATTTCTGCAAAAAAACCGACCCCAAAAGTCTGGGAAAGCACCTTTTCCAACATGTTAGACCTCACTGCTTTAGGAAAAAATCATTTATGTCAAAAAATGCACAGCCAAATTAAAATTAAACGGAAATCCATCTCTCCATTTTTTGGGGGGTTCACGGCTGCAGCTGCCGCAATATGATGTACATACAGATTTTAGAATAATAGCACTCCAAAAATAGTCCAAAATCATAAGGAAGGGGATGCTCATCACATCAGACTTCCCTTTAAAGGCACAATAGGAAAAGTCCCCACTGCACGGGTTTTCGGCCGTTTTTTCAGGCAGTTTGCGGTTTTGCAGACCGTCTGAAAAACCGCCCAAAAATTAGCACAACGGGCTCCTCTGGAAAACCCGTGCAGCAGTCCCCACTGCGCGGTTTCTTCGCCCGCGGGCCGCCTAAAAAACGTTCTACATGCACATTCTTCTGTCCGGTTTTCGGACGGAATATGTGCAAGTGAATGTGAAATGGGAGGGCTTTTCTCCGCTCATCACGGAGAGAAGCCGTCCTCACCGCGACCGTGTGCACAGCACACAAACCGGACAAATACCGGTCGGATAAACCGACCGGTATTTGTCCATTGCCGTGTGAACGCACCCATATGAGAATAAAAAAGAGAGAGTCTGTAGTTTCCCAAGCATGGAACAAGAGAAAAAACATACGTCTTAATTGAGGTTCCCAGCATAAAACAGCCACATTTTGACCCTGGATAAGTTTTATAAAGACCCCTGAGTAGGTCAAAACGTTGAAGCTTTATGCTGGGACCTTCAATAAAGATATCGTTTTTTTCTGTTTTCCGAGATACTGTTGACCTTTTCTTTGTTAGGGTATGTTCACTCGGCGTAATTGCGGCGCGTACAGTAAGCGCCGCAATACGCCGCGTGTTTTAGGAGTCACGCTGATCAGCTCTATGAGAGCTATGGATTACCGTAATTGCAGCGCGCATTTCGCCGCGTATAACGAGCAATATGTGGCAAAATACATTGTGAAATGCACGCCAAAATAAGCCGCGTGAACATGCCCTAAGGCTATGTTCACACGGCTTAAAAATGGACGTATTTCAGTCCGTAATTACACACCATAGTTCTTATAGAGAACTATGGATTACGTCTACTCTCCCTGCTCGGAGAATCCGCCGTGGGGGGGAGATAAGTGACATGTGAATTACCAGCAGCGTATACGCACCGCTGGTATGCAAGTCTATGGGCCGGCGAGGTGCAGGCCCCCCGCACCCGCCACACGGCGTAAGTGCGGGGGGTAATTACGCTCTGCAAATACACCATGTGAACCTAGCCTAATTCTTACACAGCTTTTAGATTGTCTAACATGCAAAATATTTTGTATTCTTATGAATAATGATTTCATTCATAGGATACTATTATGCATAAAATATTCAATAAGAGTAAAAGGCAACATGTGGCCATTTCCGAGATGTCTGTTTTAGTAAATCTGTGTGTTCCTTGTTAGATATCAATTCTGGAGCATCTTATTTTATATCTCTGTGTTGTGCTGTTCTGTTATTCCTTAGGGTATGTTCACACAATGTACTGCGGCCTGAACAGTACATGTCGCACAACATCGTGTGTTTTGGGAGCTCGCGCTAATATGCGCGTACTCCTGCCGCGCGGGGGAGCCGGCAGCCCGCCGGCCTCATAGACATGCATTGCTCGCGGTCCGTATTCGCCGCAATTGAGTGACATGTCACTTATCTCCCCGTGCGAACAATACCATCGTATTGTACCAGCAGGGAGAGGAAGCGAAAGCCATAGTTCTCTATAAGAATTTCGACGCGCAATTCGCCCATATTAGAGCACAAATAAGCAGTGAAATGCACACCGAAATTACCCCGTGTGAACATACCCTTAAAGTAATTTGTTATGTAATCTGTCAGCTGGGTGTTATCTAGTTGGGGTGTATCTTCGAACTGTCTGACATTGTCAAATCACTGTTAATAGAGTCAGAGTGTGCAGGGAAACATCCCCAATTGGCAACACCCAGCTGACTAATTTAGTAATATATTTGTAGAAGGAATTAAGGCATGTTCACACGGCTTAAAATGGGCCATATTTCGGTCCGTAATTACACGCCGAAGTGCGCTAATTACGGGCTGAAAACGGCCCATTCATTACGGTAATTCACAGTTCTCATAGAGAACTATGGATTACGCTCCTCTCTCCCTCGCCCGGTGTGCGGAGATAATTCACATGTCACTTTCTAGCGGCGTATATACGCCGCTAGCAGTGATAGTCTATGGGCCGGCGAAGTGCCGGCCCCCTGCTTACTCCCCCACTCCTGCCCCCGTCCACACGGCGTAATTGCGGGGCGTAATTACATCCCGCAATTAAGCCGTGTGAACATAGCCTAACAGAGGAACAGCACAACACAGGGTTATAAGAGAAAATGTTCCAAAATTGTTTATTCACAGGAAACACAAGGATTTACTAATACTTAATAAAAGTAGAAGCAGTTTGGATATTTAGCCAATATTCTAGAGAGTAGCACCCATTACATCACGTGTACCATTAAATATGGAGAATTTTTCACTGTTTTGTACCACTAAAAAGCATCAGTGAAATCTAGAGGCTATGAGCAGAACCGTTCTATAATGAAGCATTGCAATCTTTATTGCATTTTCATTGCCCTTCCCATAGTAAGTGTATTCAGACCACTACGATTAGTAGTGTTAGTAGAGTTGTAACAGGGAAATGTAAATACATTTTCCTCTTCTGCCGCAACTCCATTTGGGCAGTGACCATTAACCCACTACTCTGAACTCAGGAGGCAAAGTGAATGCGTCACAATCATCTAACAAAAATAAGAAACATTATAGTAAGGCATAAAGCTATTAAATACTGAAAAAGAGTAATACATTTCCAGGGACAAGTCATTGAAACTATACACCAGAACCAAGGGCATAGGGTAAGTAAACAGGGCACCTAGGGTGTTATGCAAAGAGGAGGAGGTTGGTTCAGTGCAAATCATATGCATTTATCCAAATACTCACCTTCACCCCACTGCTCAGCATAGCTGTGATTGGAGCTCTGCTCACATCTGCCTCCTTTGCAGATTCTTTCAAATGTGGCAGGAAGATAGCACTGCAAGTAGATTTTGCAGCAAAATCCTGTAAAGTCCATTATGTCACAGAATATTATAATTATACTGCACATAGCTGCAGGTGTAGTAATGCATAACATGGTACCAAACTGTGGCCCCAGGTTGCCAACCATACCAAATAAACATTATGTGCCACATGTCTGGAAACTGTCTAGGTCTAAAACTCTCTTTGTTGCCCATAGCAACCAATTGGAGCGCCCCTCTCATTTCATATAGTGCTCTGGAAAAATGAGAGGGGTGCTCTGATTGGTTGCTATGGGCAACAAAGAGAGTTTTAGACCTAGATAGTTTTCATACATATGGCCCTATGTTACTGAAAATAGGAGACTTTTGGCCAGTGACCCCTTTACAGATTGTACAGGTTGTTTTAAAGAGATATTCCCATTATATTGATTAGCTTTAAACTTGTAGGCAAAGGTAAATAAACATTATTACCAAATACATTGCTGTTCAGATTTTGCTTCATTTCAGAGTAAGAGCAGTTCTTATGTTTACACAAGCTTCTTTAGTTTGTGACCGGTGACGTCACTGCCTGCCATGTGTTATCAGCAGGACAGAGCTTCTCGTTTTCTGATATTATCTTTCTACTGAGAAAAAAACTTAAATTCTTAGGTTATGTCTACAAAGTAATAGATGGAAAAAAATGTAATTCCTTAACAATATCCACAGCTCAAACATCAAAGGGAAAATAGCAGATATTATAATAAAATATAACTTTTATTTCAATACTTAAAATTATCAATAAGTCATTATATGTGAAGGACTGGGAAAAACGGATAAACACTCACCAATCATAGGACACAATTCATAGTCGATTCCTTAGAATTTTTCAGATGCACATTCAGAGAAATGATCCATCTTCATTAATCTTAACTGAACCATACTGTAGAAAAGAGAGGTGATTAAGTAAACAGGCTATCCTGCCCCTGACCCAACGCATGTCCTATCATAACCCTTGGTGGGAAATGCACCCTAAAAAAAGCGGTCCTGCTACACTGCTCCTATTAAATCCTATAGAAAATCCCTAGACTTGTAAAAATTATAAATATGGAATAGATGTGTTTCAGACAGCAATGGCTGAAATCTTCAGTGGGGAAAAAACAATAGTAGTCCAATAGGGTAAATAGAAATGGGGTAGAAGGCTAGTGTGCCTAAAGAAAATTCCACAGCACTCCAATGTGATGCTAGTTACGCAATTTTATTTGTGGAGTTATATGACAAAACCGAATATAACACCCTTTTGTATCACCTTATCTATATGCAATTGTAATACCAGCAATCACCCCTCTCATACATAGAAGGTGTGTGAGTGGTTGTTTTATCAGCGTTTTTGCATTTGTGCAATCTCCCCATGTATTATACTGTGGCTTTTTTACATACTGGTGTGAATAGGTATCAAATCAATGTGCAGTTTTTTATCATCTAATTGATCCCCTAGTGGAGGGATGTGTGAGCTTCTGCACAGCAATTAGCTGCACCTTTTTATCTTTCCCAAGTAGCATTGGGGCCAGTGTTGCCTCCTACTGGGTTTAGTCTTCAGTCCAGCCGAGTGTCGGACTGGGGTGCCTAGGGCCCACAGATGGAGTTGACTGTTGAGGCCCACCAGTTGAGCTGTTTCTGGGCTCACCGGTGGAAGTTATTTTAGAGGCCCACTCTACAGCTACTGTAAATGACTGTACATGTCTCCTATACTCTGCATTTTGCTTTTTGCCTCTGTTTTTATACTTTTTTGGCTCTCTTGAGGATTTAAATGCAGGTATTAAACAACTCCAGGTCTGCCATGCTCAGGGGCCCACCGGGGGTTTCCCCTATTCACCGGTGGGCCAGTCCGAGCCTGTTCCAGCCATTAAGCTATGAGTAAGGCCTTTTGTTGGGTTTTTAATATAACTCCATGAATAAAATTGGGTAACTAGCATCACATTGGAATGCCATGGAGTTTTCTTAATATTTGTTAAATGGGGTCTAGCCAACCCTTCTCCACAAGAGCAGCCATCAACTTCCCTTATTACTAGGTGTGTGTGACCAATCTCTCTGTCTTATTTAAGCAACATGAATTTGGAATATTTGTCCACAAAAATACGACGTGAATTGTGGCATCTATTCCCATTGAAAAAAGGGACAGTGTAGGTGTATTTTTGAGGCATATTATGGTGGCAAAAATGTGCAATTTTCCATTAAAGAGTGCACCAAAATTATGCCATGTACACTCTGATTGTAATTATCATCTGATGACACATCACAGTCGAAGCTTCTGATGGATTCATACAAGGGCTAGATTCACACCGCATTTTTTACGCAAAGCATGTTTTACACACCAAAATATGCATAAAAAATGCAGTGTATGTGAACTTGGACTAGAGGAGAAACAAAAAGGAAACACATAGGGAAGGAGCAGGGTTGCAACTGACTTTAATTAACACTTCTCTACAGTTTGGCTTCTGCAGTTTGCATCTATTAAAATACATTACAAACAGCTTGATGCCATTGTTTGCTCACCCTATCAAACTGCAGACTTAAGGCTTAGTCTGCAGCCCCTCTCACACTTCTCATGCATACAAGCTAAGCTCAAATCTTATTTGTTAGTTTATTTCATTTGATATTATTAGATTTCATATATGCAAGCTGCAAAAGCTAAAATGTAGAAAGTATTTTAGTAAAGGCGATTTAAAAAATGCTTTATATGTAAAAGTACATGCATTGCAATTAAAAATATGTCTGGGTTTTTTATATGCAGACATACTTTATGATGTTTATGGCTGTTTTCCTGTTTTCACTTTTCCTTTTTTTTTCTCCGTGATCTGCAGGTCTGAGCAACATCATTGGGATCATTGTGTACATATCTGCCAATGCTGGTGACCCTTCAAAAAGCGACTCAAAGAAAAACAGCTACTCATATGGCTGGTCCTTTTACTTTGGGGCCCTTTCCTTCATTATAGCTGAAATGGTGGGGGTGCTTGCTGTTCACATGTTCATTGACCGTCACAAACAGCTGAGGGCCACAGCACGGGCAACGGACTACCTCCAGTCCTCTGCAATCACTCGCATTCCAAGTTATCGCTACCGTTATCAGAGGCGCAGCCGCTCCAGCTCCCGGTCCACGGAGCCATCCCACTCCCGTGATGCCTCTCCTGTGGGCCTCAAGGGCTTCAACACCCTCCCCTCCACTGAGATCTCCATGTACACGCTGAGCCGCGACCCTCTCAAATCAGCCGGGACCCCCACAGCCACTTATAACTCGGATAACAGCTTCCTCCAAGTTCATAACTGTATACCCAAAGATAATAAGGACTCTGCGCACACCAACACAGCCAATCGCAGGACCACCCCAGTATGAAACAAGATGGAGGAAGAGAAGAAAGACACAGATAGATCAATGAGGGTCAGAAAGCTAAAGTAACATGGTTTAGATAAAGGATCTGTGTATCAAGCTTTTGGCTGTAACTTAAGTGTAACCATGGCCCATTTTGATTCTAAAATAAGTGCAAAAACTTTTTCATCAAAATTGGGGCAACAAACGCAGAAATATCAACTTATCCATTGGTTTTCATGATTCAAAAAGCAATTGGCTGAAGGTGTAGTAATCATGAAAAACGAGCTCAGGACAAACTAGTCCATGTGTACAGACCCCAAATGCTGCATTGCAGTTGTCCATCCGCAGGTATGGGATGAACGCTATACAGGATGAAAACCGCAAAAAAAATAGTTTTTTCAAAAATTCTTTGCTTCCTATGGCCAAAATGTTGGGATTGTAAAACCCCGATCCCAAAGTCTGTCCAGTCTATATTGTAAAAGGAAGTCTTCACCCTGAAAAAATATCCCGGTGGAAACGGTTTTTCCTTTTTTTTGGGAAATCTATGCAAATCTTTCTTCGGGCCCCTAAAATGGTTTGTCCGAAATCGTAAAACCAGCTGCTAAATCTGACATTTATGGTCTAGAACTACATGGCAATTACCTAATCTTATAAACACTGTGAAATGGCATCATGGTTTTGGGGCTCCTCCAGTAAGTATACATCATTTTGAGGTGATATTTTATTGAGGATGCAGACTGTGTTGAAAACAGTGTTGCTTGTATAGGAGAAGAAAACAAATAGAATGAAATCCTTCAAATTGGAAGTAAAATTGAAAATTTTTAAAAGCTTAAAAGAAATAGGGGGTTTTACCCTTTGTAAAAACCTTTTTTACATTGAAAATACATTATGTAATTCAGCGTACTCATTATTGGGAAAAAGATAAAATGTAGAGATACATGGCCAAAAAACACTACGTTTTTAATTGACATATGAATGTACAAAATACGTACAAATTTTCATTAACTATTGATAAATGAAACAGCAAATTTCCCGTGATACAACTCATGTACCATAAAAATTTGTACAGCACATCTTTTTTCCAAAACATAGCTGTGTATAATATAAATAAATATTATATAAATTTATATATAAAAATATATTTTTAAATATAATAATATATAATAAAGGGATATCCTTATTACTCTATTAAATTAAATTTTATGACATGACTAGGAGACGCACTATAGTTGATGTAAAATGTATTTTTCCTTGTACAAGCAACCTGTTCTATTTAACTCCTACATTGAGCTCCTCTTGTAACAGTGAAGGGGTTAAATAAGTGATGGTGGTACGCCAAGACTGAAAGGGCTACAGACCCAAACAGAACAAAAGAAAGCAATTTACTGATAACAAATTAATGAAATAAACTAAGAAAAAAAAAACAGATTTCTTAAAAAAAGACAAAAAAAAAATCAAACACATTAAAAAAAAATTCCCGAAAAAGGATAGAATGAACCAAACGAAAAAAAAAATGCATGAATCCCTCTATGTACCCGTTCATTTTACTGATTCATTTAAATAACTAAAAAAAAGAAGCAAAAGGACGAGAATATTGGGGTTAAAAATGTGGGAGGGGATGAGACAAAAAAAAACAAAAACAAAAATGGGATGAGATTTTCAAGAACACAAGTGTTGGGATCGAGGGTGGGAAGAAACGGGTGGGGACTATGATTTGCTTACTTTATGTTTTACTTTTTATTGTTTTTTTTCTAATGCGCAATTTCAATAGGGCCAATATAGGACTGAATGCAGAAAGTGCCAAGCCAGGTTTTTAGTCCATGTCTCTTAATACTTGCACGGGCAAGAATCTGCCAATTCAGATTTAAAAAAAAAAAAAAAAAAAATATTTTTTGTTACGAAAAATTTTGACTCCCAACAATTGCGGACAATCGATGAACAAATACTTAAGATGTTTATAATTAAATATTGGGAGACATATCATATATCAATGAATAATTATAGGCTCTATATAAATATATGTATGTGTATACAGAGTTAAATATATATTTATTTTTCTATGTCGGTCATATAGCGTTAATATATTTAATTTAAAGGGACTGTATCTTTTTTTGACTTCTGTTTTTGGATATAAGGAGCATTTTTTTAAATACTTATATCTTCTTTTTTTGTTGTCGTCAGCCTGGAGAAGAAGCCAGCCCAGGAGAACGATAATGATGAACTAAGGGTATCTTCTAACCCAATGTATTAAAAAAATTATCTTTGGCCTGATGATGTTCTTCAGTATCATTGCTCTGCAGATGGGAAAATATACAATATTAAAAATGATATTAAAATACTTGGCAGCAGACTACATTGAATGTAATAAGAAACAGCAGATGAGAGCAGGTGAAATATTCTGCAGAGATTATCTGCAGAGAGATCTCATAATGCAAAAATTTTTAACGGGATTCTGAAATTCAGTAAAAGCGACCATACAGAGCAAGACCTCAGTGTGCTTCAGTGCCCTGGTTTGTATTGAGCATGACCACATTTACTAAGACAAAGACTTGTAATTAATAAAGACGTTAAATATATATAAAAATAAAAGCTGCATTAGGCTGATTAGTGCTCTCCATCACAATGCTGATTCCGACACATGATGGACAGTGCCGGTAACCGATTGACTTCTTATGGAATCCTTCAGGTTTTGCCCTGGTGCCTGTTGTTACCCCAGCACAATATAGGAAAGCTACAGTCTAAGGTTATAAAAAAGGTAAAGGTTAAAACTCCATTACAGGGGTGTTTCCACCATAGGCTTTGGTAGCATATGACACCAAAGTCTAATAGGTGTGGGTCTCTATCTCGGGAACCATAACCCTGAAAGGAGAGCCTGTCTAGCTTGCACACAGAACTCTCATAGAACAGAATGGAGAGCTGTGGGCAAGCGTGACCGGCTTTCCATTCTGAACTAAAACTTTCGGAGGCCCGTTCTAGAGAGAGGTGCGAATTCTAGAGGTGAAGCTTGCATCTATCAGACTTTGATGGCCTATCCTATTGATAAGCTATAAAAGTCTATGGCTAGGAACACCCCTTTAAATAGGTCTTCCCATAATTAAAAGTTGTCACCTCTTGACAGTACAGTTGATAAGTATCTTATTCGGGGGGGTTGACTGCTGAGGCCTTCACCAATCACGAGAATAGAGTTCATGTGCATATACATTTTCTCGCCATTTCAACTGTTCACTTTAGTTGCCTTTTCAAGCAGTACCACAGACTTTGAAAGGAGTGTGCATGTTCAAACACTGCTCCATTCACATGGGTTGCCCGCTATTCTGATTAGTGTGAATCCTAACAATCCTAACAATCAGACACCCACCGATCATGAGAATGGGGGTCCCATACAATCAAAATGAGATGGAGTATCGGTAAGGCACGCCCGGTACCATTTAAACTCTGAAGGACTGGCAAAGATCATCTGATCACTCTTGTTGCCATCTCTGGCAGTCCCACAAACTGAAATAAGTGTGCATGTTCAACCACTGCCCCAATCGCACAGGAGCTCCATTCTTTTGATCAGTGTGGATCCCAACCCTCACCGATCAAACACTTATTACCTTTTCTGTTGATTAGTTATAAGTTTTGAATATAAGGATAACTTTAAATTACTTATTATTTTCAGGCTGTGTTGATCCAGTCTAAAGACAAAAACAAAACCCTATAAGCAAGATGCGCTCTAGACCTCTTATAGAGAAACATATTCTCAATACTTTCAGATATGGCAATCAGAGCCTTCCCAGGATCAACTACCCTTATTTTATTAGATAACTGTTATGTTTTTCCTGGAGGACATGTAATCCCCATAGAGCTTACTACATTACTGAAGTTTCATGGTCTTATACAAAAAAAAAAACAAAGCACGTGTGGTGAAGCACTCTGGCCTGGTATCTGTAGCTGTGAATAACAGTCTCACAGAAGTGAGGGTTCCTTCTAGACACTGAACCAGAAATAAAACCATGGGGGTCACCATCTATAGCTGCTGATGTCCAGGTTTGACAAAGGTTCGACAGCTAAGGTCCCAATTAGTAAAAGTTTAAAGTTCACACGTACAAAAAGCAGCATCAGTGTAGCCAAAATAGGTATGGACAGGACTGGGACTAAGTATTCTGGTGCCCTAGGCAAATAAGGCATACAGCGCCACCCCAATGGAAAATTCAGCTCACTCCATGCCTTCTTGTGCCCCCTTCCTGCCTGGGATGAAGGGGCACCTTATGCGGTGGCCTTAGTTTGCCTACCCACCGTCCTGGCCCTGGGTACGGGAATGCTGTTTGTTGCGGTTTTCTATGTGATTGTTAAGTAACAATACTGTTGACTTTCAAAATCATTGGCCCATTAACGATTAGACCCCACGGTCGTGCAATTTTGTAGGTAAAAGGTTCCAAAACGAATTTTACCACTGATTGACTGCTATGGGCAACAAAGTGAGTTTTAGACCTAGACAGTTTCCAGACATGTGGCCCAAAGAGTCCATTAGAAAACTTTGCCGAACAACACGCCCACATACTTCCCAAGCACATTGCACTCACCCGGCTTTTCAGTGTGAGACCGTGACCTTAGACTAAAAAAATATATATATATATATATATATATATATATAATATAATTATATATATATAAATATATATAAAATATATATAAAATATATTAAAAAAAATATATATATAAAATTTGTTGAATTCCCTGTTTTTCCAGAGGTTAGAAATTGACAAAATTGGCAGAATTGTACATCTGCTGGTTTACCTATAAATATCAAGAACTTTATCTTTTGGGTTGAGGTGACTTTTTACACAAGGTGACTGCAGTGTGACTGATATTATGATGGTGTTTGAGTTAGTAAAATATAGAGAAATATAAAGGATAGACCATCTTCAAACACACAGAAAAGTTGTGGAATAAAAGACCTTAATTAGAATTTGAAGAGTCTGGGCTGACCAGTGACTTGCTTATATCTAATGTCATCATTATGTCTACGACATTGGATCGGCTCTTCAGCTGTTGGGAAACGACAACTCCCATCATGCATTTATATAATCCATATCAGTGGGCATGATGGGAGTTGTAGCTTCCTAACAGCTGGAGGGCCACGCTTAGCAGACCAATACTCTAGGATCTATATACACTGTAAAAATGAAGCATTCATTTGTATAGTGAGATAAAGCCTCGTCATTGTACAATTATCATGCAATTATCCTTACTGTTCTCTTATGTAGCAGAGAGGTCTATGGACTCTCCAAACTAAGTGACCTATCTATGGTTGTAGCCTATTCCTATTGCTAGATGCAGCCAACTAGACACTTGACTACATTGTACAAACCATTCATCTATAACATGTGTATATACCATTCTTTTCAATGAAAATGCCGTCCATGGTGGAAATAGTACAATTATTAATTTCCAATTTGATTCACACTATACCAGTCGGTCCAGAGAGGCAGTCAGTGGAGATCATCTCAATCAGATTTATGAGCATGCTCAGTAACTACCAGAATATTTAGCACTGGTTATTGTTCAACATAGTGCTAATCTGGAGCTAAATCCTACAGTAAAGGTTAAAGGGGTTGTCTCACTACATTGATTCATCTTACCTCAGTCCTGTTTTTCTTAGTTTCATTTTGAATTCAGGGGTGTGTTTACTGGCTTCTAGTAGGCTGCAGTAGAATCCAGGTCTGTAGCTATAGAAACCAGTGCTGGCAGCCTATCTCGAGAGATTGAACAGGTCTGTAGCTATAGCAACCTGAGGAGCTGATGCGGCCCATACAAGAGGGGATATCTCAGAATAGGTAGGACACTGTTAATGGACATATATTGTATGTGTATGTATATATATATATATATATATATACATATATATATATATACTTGTTTTTGCAAGATCTTCAACTTTAAAAGCAATCCTTGTAGTGAGACAACCCCTTTAAATGTGTGGTCCACATTAAACAGGTGTTCATATCTCAGACAGTTACAGTATATTAATAGGATATGATATAAATGCCTTAAAAGTCCAGGTCCCTCCTTGGAACCTGCACATATCTTGACAACGAGCACCCCAGATTTTCCATGCAGAACGGAGAAGAGGTCACTCAGAATGGAAAGAAGCATGCAGGCCCAACCTCCTCTACACTGTACAGGTAGACTTTCAGGGGCCCGTTCTCAAGATAGGTGTGGGTCTCTGAGTTTTGACTGGCACTTATTAGACACGTATGGCATGTACTATTGATACGCCATAAAGGTCTGAGATAGAAACACCCCTTTAAGGATTTTTCTCCATGTGTCAGCAGTGTCCATATATTATGTATGCTAGGAAAGCACCTAGTATCTATAGACCCCTATAACCCAATGAAGGCATTTTCAGATACATGTCAGAGCTGATATTATCATTAATTGTATGGAATAGTGTAGCAAACTCTTCTATACCACATGTAGACATGCAGTAAAAAGACATACACCAAATGGTATACTTTTCTTTAACATTGGAGCTTTTGTATGCCACCAAGCAAATTCTCCCCAACGTATACCCCCATAAACCCTACCATATCTTATAGCATACTGTAATCACACAATATCCTGACCTATAATTGTAGTTACAGCCCAGATGACATCAATGTAGCATTCACGACTATGCTGCACTATTGTACTATGTAGCCTGGGCAGTAGCGTGCGGTGCCTTTAAAGGAGCACATAAGGGTAATCTGATAAATTGTGTAAAATATCTAGTGTAGGACATGAAGTGGTGGAGCATGAATGGTGTCCTTTGGATCTCTGAGTCATGCACCACCCCCTCAGGTCCTACCCTAGGCACAACACAGTGGATCCATTTTCCTGGAGTGTTTCTTTAAGTAATTAAGTCATGATCCATTTGACTATGTTACTAGATGATCATTCTTAGGGTTCGTTCCTATATGTCTGGCGACCCAGAGCCACCTTGGATGAAAATGCCGAATACTTCAAGCTGAATGTGTCGCACCTGGTGCCCCTTTCATTGCTCCCTCGGCTGAAATGGTCCAAGGAGCTGGACTTACAGGTTTAGCACCAAACCTATCAACTTGCTGGTTCCAAAAATGTTGCATGCAGTGTTTTTTGAACTAGCACATCCCCGGTGAAGGCCCAACTATGCTGGATACATGTAAATATCACATGGCCTTAGAAAAGAACCAAGAACAATGAGAACCAAGAAGAATAGAATTAGACGGAGCAATAGCTGTGGCTTTCCACAGATCCGAAGAGGATTAATGCAAGGGGTTAAATATAGAGAAGCAAAGATTGTTTGCAGATAAATGTAGGAATATTACATTTACGGAGAAGTTATAGGGAGCATTTATGCACAGTAGTAAGAGGAATTATGTGGGGGGATTATGTAGCATAATAAGAGGATTATTGAGAGATGTTTAAATTGAGTAATAAGTGATAAAGAGCAGGATATGAAACAATAGGAAGAATTATATAACATCATGCATGGATAATAATTGGTAGAAACCAATGTGGTGTTTTCGTGCAATTTTGTTAATATATTTATATTTTGTATTTTTCATTTCCACTAGAACCTCCCTCATTAATACTGTGCCTCAAATACTTGTTTTATCTATCGGGGCCTCAGGGAGCGTTTGCAAAATTTTTGGAAAATGAGTCAGAATATGTAATATTTTCTGAAATTGTTATAATTCATGTATTTATTTGCTCTATTATTTATTTAATAACTATGCTTCTATAACGTGGTCCTAAAAGCCTGGCCTGGCAGCGTCTGTTCATATGTATCGTTCTAAATCTTAAAATGTGGCTGCAAACCTCAGTTGAAGGAGTGTTGAAACACAAGGCAACAGTCCCACCTCAAAACCTGGGGAAGAAAATAGGGATTTTCCAACTACATTTAATTTCTAATTAAAGAAAAGGTCATTTTTTTAATTTTCTTTTTGTTCTTTTTTAATAAAAAAAAAACAACAAAAAACTCAGATATAAATAAATGTAAATATGTAACTGACGTCCTGAGGAGAAGATGGATATGGTGAATTATTTCATTACGGGATCTTGGGATATAACATGATTGTTATTAATTTATTTTTTGTCTCCGCTAAACACTGTGACATCCAAACAAGAGATGAGTTTAAAAGTTGCCTGTGATGTGTATCTGTCATGACATAAGCAATGTTCTTGAGAGAGAACATGCGGGAGAAAGAGACTGCGAGTAGATGAGAGACAGCATGAAAGAGAGAGAATCAGCGAGAGAGACTGCTGCGGAGGATGTGAGAGGAGAACAACTGCTTTTGTACCCTGGACTCTTTTTTGTATCTATAAGGTTTATAGAACTTTTGGTTATTGTGTATGAAATGGTGTTGGCTAAATGAAGGGTGACAGAGTTTTAATAAAAAATGATCATATTGGACCTCATTTATCAAAACTTTTTATAGTAAGGTTTGGTTCACACCATGTTTGGGTCCAGTTTGGGGCATTTTGGGTCGAGTTTCAATTTGGATAGCTAAAAATAAGATATCACGTCAGATCCAAAGGAAACAGTAAAGCAAACAGAGTCACTTTTGGACTACTCTGTTGTATTTTCAGAACATATACGCCTTTTATACCGGACAAAAAAATCGACACAGAAACTGTATATGTTTTAAGAACAGAGCACATGTAGTTCAAGAGTGACAACATTTGCCCTATTGTTCCATATGGATCTGGACGGGACCCTTTTCTCAGGTATCCAGAGGTTCCCAACATGTTGTGACCCTGAGACTGCCACTGTTCCCTGTTGCAAACAATAAGGGCGTGTCCACACGGCACGGGTTTCAGCCAGATTTACTGATGGTTTTCGGTTTTGAAAGCCGTCTGTAAACCGGCTGTCAACCATTTAAATGGATTTCAATGGAAAATCCGTGCAGCAGTCCCCACTGCACAGATTTACCGCCGGACTGTTTTTTAGACCGCCGGCGGTCCGAAAAACATAAAACATGCTCATTCTACCGCCCGATTTTCGGGCAGAACCTGAACATGTGGGTGCGAAGGGGGAGGGCTTGAATACGCAAACCGCAGACAAAAGCCGTACCCCTACGTACCAAAAACAGACTAAATACCGGTCGGGATTTCCCAATGGGTATTTGTCCTTTGCCGTGTAAATGCAGCCTAAGAGCTCAGTTTTAATTTTACCGGAACAGTAGAAGAAATAAAATCTGAGCTCTGATTGGTTGCTTCAGGCAGCAATGATAGTATTGATATTAGACCGTTTTGATTAATGAGGCCCATAAGGTTCAAGACCTCACTATTCAGTTTCACAGAGTCACAGTCAGTTTTAGAATGACTCATACTGTTCAGATTGTGGGTGGGTCTATAGCAGCGATTGTCACATCAGCTCTGCTGTTCCTAGCTATTCCTGTTACACTGCCATGACTGCAGGAGATTTATAAAGTGTAGTACACAAAGCTGCAGAGGTCTAAAGAGTGAAAGCTTTTCATTTACTTAGGTAAACAGACTCCATTGCTATAGATAAGATTCTGCAGGGAGTAACTCACCATGGTTGAACGGCAGCTTGTGGAGCAGACCAGTACAATTTCATTTTATTGCTGCCGTTTCCACTGTGGCAGCTTGTGGAGCTCAGATAAGAGAAAAAAGGGAGAGAGGTGGGGAGAGGTGGTCGGTGACCAAGAGAAACTTGTGTATTCTAAGAGGAGATAAAATCTTCTTTTTCTCTTTTACAAAGCAAAATCAAAACAGCATTGTATTTGGTGACAGTCTTTATTTACCTTTGCCTACATGTTAAAAGCCAATCATTGTGGTGAGAAAACCCATTTAACCTACATACATAATGTTATAGAAAAGGTTATTCTTTGTAATATACAAAGTTCTACAACTTTCTAAAATATTTTCTGTACAAATTCCCTGTAGTTTTCAAGATCTCAGCTAACAATCATTCAATTGGAATCGACATGGTTTATGTCCAAAGGGATAAAAAAAATCTCTGTCATGGTCACTGGAAATCCCACAGGTGCAAATCGCAGTATAGTAGAGATATAAGAGCGCTATATGACATGATGCGACCTGGACAAACATTATTTCACTAGAACTAAACAATAAAGGTCTCTATTTCATGACTGCAAGCAGAGATCCTGAAAAGCACAAGGAGCTATGTTATATGGAAGTATGTTAGAAAATTGTACAAATTATCACTATACAACGAGTAAGCTTTAATTGCTGAACTTGTAATAACCATTTAAAGCAGGGGTGTGAAACACGTTTATACCCAGGACCACATCAGCATTATGGTTGCCCTAAGGGAGCCTTGGAGGGTGGTTAGGGTGTCTGGATGGGCTGCAAAGCTGTGCTGCCATCTGTGAGTTGCTGAATAAAGCGGTGTGGAGGTGCGCGGCAAAGCTCAGAACTCAAAATGGCGCCTGCATCCTTTGCTGCCACAACCATCTTTACTAATCACTGGCTGCTTCCTCTAGGGAAAGTGGAGAGTCATTCCTTCTGCCTCCGAACCTTATCCATCCTGCTTGCTGAGCTTAAGCTCTCATGAGCAATATTAAATTATGTGGTCGGACCACATTCAGCCCCCAGGCCTTAAAAATTCACATGTGATTTAAAGGCTTTCTTTTCATTAATAAGCAGACATGTATACTTCTTAAAGGGGTTTTGCCACAATCTCATTTCATACCTCCTGTATCCAGCTCTTCAGCTGTTTGCTCAGAAGGAGGCGTGTGTGATTTGTTTGAATTGCATAGCATGTGACCCATCAGGATGACATCACCAGGCCTTTGCCCTCTGTAGTCAAAGAAAGTTCTGTTTATGTATAGAATTGTGAGTAGCTGAGAGGTAAAGTTTTTGCCTTCAGGCACAAGGGACCTAGGTTCAAATCCCTGCAGGAACCAAACCAGTGTTGTTGTTTTTTTATTTTTTATCAATGCACATAACTCATTGAGGTTTATTTTTATTTATTTGCACTGTTTGACTAATTACTAAGGAGTTCCGAGGACGGGAGTACAATGACAGCACCTGGGGTTTGAACACTCAGTAGCTGCCTGAGAGGAGAAGTGATGTCTGAGCATGTCTGACCAGGAATGAGGAGCTCTCAGCCCTGGTCGTATCCCCTGGAGACGAGCTGTAAACAATGAATCACTAAAGGAGCAGCTAAAACAGAAACGAAGCTGAATTTTTAATAATAATGAATGGTGAAACTGTTTGTTACTTCATTTGTAAGCTTCCCATTCTAATTTTACTTCGTGGCAAAACCCCTTTAAGTTGAAAGCATAAAATGCTGTTGGCCTCATGTACCCAAAACCATGCCCAATGGTCACTGCTAATGGTCGCAAAACAGTGCAGCTATAAGAGTGGCATAGCGGTGTGGCTTTGGCCACATTGTGTGCTTTCACCCAGACAGGATGATTGACTTTGGACAATGAACGTAACATATGACACAACCAGTCCGTCCAACAGGGATTCTTACAATACAGGAATATTTGGTGCAGAAATCATATCCATAATATGCACATATATTTTAGTTGTGGAAATGCAATTTTAATGCTAAGTTTCAGGAAAAGCACTGGTACGCACAGTAGCTATTGATTTTATAAACCCCCAGCAATTCAAGTGCTGAAAGCCAAGCTGAATGTGTCTTAAAGTGAAGGTGTCATCAGAAAATGACCAATAGTTTAAATGGGATTTTTTATGTTGAACATATTCTTTAGGAATATGTAGTGATTAAAAAAAAAAAAAAAAATCCATAGTTTCAATAATTTTTTTTTAGAAATCCTGAAGTTGTCAATCTGGACACTATGCCTAGGGGTAGGAACACACAGTGAAGTTTTGTTGTGATTGTGATTCCAGCCGAAAACCTATTCCCCATGCAGCTGCCAATAAACACAAGACATCGGCAAACTAATTGGTGCCCACATGGGGGCATGGAATTAGGGCACATGCGGATAGCTGCTTCTGAGTATGTTCACAACAAATCCAAAAACAATCCGCAGGGAAAGCTGAAAGACACATGGCACCAAATCACATGGATTTTGGTAAAGATTTGCTTCTGCTAATTTTTCTCTGGATTATGTAAAAATAAAAATCAATTGTTTTAATATTGGCAGTTGCAAATCTTGCTGTGGATCTGCAGGTAAGTGCAGCAAAATCCAGATCTGTTTTCATTGCAGATTTTTACATCCCTATTGAAGTCAATGAAGAAAATCTGCAACCAATACGTGAACAATATGCGACAGAAATTGATATGCGGCTCTACTAAAAATCGACACTACAGGTCAGTTTTTGTGCAGAAAGTTTCTGTGGTATGTAAATGAAATTTGTTAAATTTATCTTCCTCTGTATTCTGTAATAGTTTTTATCTGATGAATATCCAACAGAAAAATCTGTATTTCTGTCTCATGTGTCTGTCTACCCAAATGTTAAAAAGTTCAGCTATAAATGTATTTAATGGGTTTTTCCATCTGAATATTTCACATACCCAACTTCAGGCTCCCACTTCCTGTTCAGTCACTGGGTGGTTCTATAGCAGTGACTGACATTTCAGCTCTGCTTTTCCTAGCCGAGTCTCTTAGGGCATGGCACGGGTTTTCGGCCGGTTTTTTAGACGGTGTGCGGTTTTGCAGACCGTCTGAAAAACCATCCGCAAACGAGCACAACGGGCTTCTATGGAAAACACGTGCAGCAGTCCCCACCCAGCGGTTTTTCAAACCGCCGGCCACCCGAAAAAGATTGAACGTGCACATTCTGCCATCCGGTTTTCGGATGGAATATGTGCATGTGAATGGGAAGGGGCTCTAAAACTGAGGCATCTTACAGAATAAGGGACACAGCGCTGGAAACAGCATGTCTGACACTATCTTGTGCTGCCCTTAGCAAAGCGGACATAAACAATGTGACAGGTTCTCATTAAGATAGATAAACACGCTTATGTGCTGCTGATAAGACACAGAGGGGCCAGGTCTGCTAGAGCAGCAAGAGGTGATCAGCAATGTGGGAAACCTTCTGTAAACAAGCAGGAGATAAAACTGCTCTAACTCTGAAATGAAACAAAGGGCCAAATGTATAAACCTGTTTAGGTCTAAAACTCACTCTTTTGCCCCTAGGTTACCATGTGCAAAAAAGTGTGTTTTAGACCTAAACAGGTTCATACATGTGGCCCAAAATTGGAACAGCAATGTATTTAGTAATACTTTTTATTTACCTTTGCCTACATGTGTAAAATTAATCAATTTATGGGAATACCCCTTGCAAGCCAATATCAAACTTTTTACCTAATCATTAAATGTATTTTAAGAAGCTAAGATTTTGGGAGTTGCTTTCAGGATCATGCTTTAACTATATTCCTGTCTGTGGCATGAAATGGAAAATTGAAAATGAAATTAATCAGCAGTGAATTTCTTTCCCAGACAAATTAGTGGCTCTGTGGGGTTAATTTGTTTTTCTATTATTTACTGCCAAACCATTGTTTTATTACATATAATACACTAGTGATCATTTTTCTCATTCTGTGTTAATACTAGATCATCTCTCCAGTGAGAGGAATCTGGCAGACAATACCCCATATCTCAGTTTTCTGGAAACCTTTGAGTGTGATATAGGGGCGTAAATAGAGAAGCCTGGACCCCTTAGCAAAACTTTTGGATGGGGCCCCCTGTGCCAGACCTTCCCCTTCCCACAAATATTTGCCAATGTTCGTTAATAATAGTCAGGCAGTTGCTGGATAATACAAGGAGCAAATATCTAACAGTGTATATCACCATTATACTGCTACCAAACAAATCCCACTATACCAAGATCAATATTGCCAATAATACTACTACATAAGAACCCGACTATACTGCCAGTAGACAACCACAAATTACAACTGAATAAAGATCAGTATGCAAAGCCCAATATTACCGCCATACAGTTACCATATAGTTATCAATACCAGTGTACACAGGGCTCTGCAGACTGTATATTACCTCCATACACAGTCCATATAGTGGTAGATACCAGTGTACACAGGCTCTGCAGGCTGTATATTCCCGCCATGTAATGACGATATAGTGGTAGATACCAGTGTACACAGGCTCTGCAGATTCAGATTGTGTATAACCGCCATACAGTAACCATATATTGGTTGATACCAGTGTATACAGGCTCTACAGGCTGTATATTATCACCATAGAGTGACCATATACTGGTAGATACCAGTTGTACACAGGTTCTGCAGACATATAAGCAATCACAGTACAGTTACATTTAGTAACTCCCAAATGACATCTTTTCTGATGAGTCATTCACTTTTCCTTTTCTTCTCCCAGCCATCACTTGTCCCTGCAGAATTTGCACAGAAATATCTTAGAATTCTCACTTCACCAGCACCTCGCTCGCTGTCCCCCACCTCTGTACAAACCTCCAATGGGTGCTAGGGTGGGTAAAGGCCATATCTTAGAGGCACAGTCTCCTAGGAGGGTGAGAGGAAAAAAGTACTAACTCTCTGGAGATTGTGCTACAGCTATGGCCTGTACCACTCAGAATCATATTACCAGGTAGGTAGACCCTAACTAGATAAGTAAATGGGCAAGGTCCCTGGTTAGTAGACTATATTTAGGTAGATTAGATAACTTGGTAGGCCCTAGGTATGTAGGTAGGCCCAGGCAGGTTGGTGGGTAGGTCCAAGATAGGTAGGTTGGTAGGCCCTAGGTAAGCCCAGGAAAGTAGGCCCAAGTTAGGTAAATAGCTTCCAGGTAGGTATGCCCCAGTTAGGCAGGTGGACAGGTCCTAGATAGATAAGTATATCCCAGGTAGGTGGGTAGGCGGATCCCAGGTAGGTATGTGGTAGGTGGGGGCCAGGTAGGTAGATTATGAGTGGGCCCCACTTAAGTAGGTTGTAGGTGGGCAGGCCCCAGCTAGGTAGGTGGGCCCCAGTTAGGTATGTGGGTCCCAGTTATGTTGGTGCCCCCCAGTTATGTAGGTTGTAGGTGAACCCCAGTTATGTAGGTTGTAGGTGGGCCCCAGTTATGTAGGTTGTAGGTGGGCCCCAGTTAGGTAGGTGGGTTCCAGTTATGTAGGTTGTAGGTGGGCCAAAATTATGTAGGTTCGTAGGTGGGCCCTAGGTAGGTAATAGGTAGGCCCCATGTAATTAGGTTGTAGGCGGTCCCCATGTAGGTAGGTGAAAAAAACTCTCTCCGCGTTCACCTGACGTAAAGAGAGGCAGGTCAGCTTCTCCCTGTGAAGCCCGATGTAAGCAGAGCGATGATATGACGTCGTCGCGCCACCTAGGTCAGAAGTAGTGGTGCCGCCTGGCAGGCTTAAAGCCCAAAGCCTTAGGCCTACTATAATGAAGAGCGGGACACAGCGCCGGTGGTGCTCTGCTGCACTACAACCGCACAGCCCTGTTTCTGAACATTTGGAACAGAGGACCTAGGCGTTCTGAAGCAGGATACGGCTGCCGGGCCACCTGTGGTGACGGGTCCCATAGCAGCCGCTGCGGCTGCTAGACTGATAGTTCCACCACAGTAAGTGGCCCCTCTGAATCACTGCAGGTAATGTTTTAGCCCCTATTGGAATATCAGTGCATGGGATCCATACATGGTGGCTATTTTGCATCAGTATTTGTTAGCCAAAATTATGAATGGATCCAAAACAAAGAAGAGGTGCCTTCCTTTCCATCGTATATTTTCTCTAAGTAGATTAATTTATGGTTTAGGTTTACAAATAATGATACAAAATATACATAAAAAACACAATGTAATCCCAGCCATACAATGGTCCATCATTGTTTTGTTGCTCTGTTAATATGGCCATATACTATGCAGTCAGGCTTCAGCCAAAGTTTAGTCATTACAATTGTTCTCCAAAGACTTTTCTGTTTGGCTGTGGTGGCCATTTTTTCCATAAACAACAGGAAGTACAGCCATATCGGTTGTCACTTTTGACAGAATAGAATATTCTGTCATCATGTTTTATCAACAACAAAGTGAGCATTTTATTATGTTATTATAAGTTGCTAAGAATATAGTTCAAAATTGACAATCAATATGGCTTCTCGTCCTGTTGTCACACACACATACACAAAGATAAGAAAAAATATAGAGGGGGCGCTCGTATGGGGAAAGTACGTCAGTAAAATAGATACACGGTAACAGTGAACATCAAGCTCACCTGCTGGAGTTGTGCATGTATTGTAGAGGCACAACTCTCATATGCACATGAATAGACTCCGTTGGTATCACGCTCTCCTGATGTAGCGCCTGTGCAGGCGAGACACGCGTCAAGTGTGATTATACCATAGAAGGTGTAATAAGGTTTTAGCCCTTTTATGATATGGTTTTTATTTAATAAAACCTTGTCTTAGCACCTTATCTTCGCCTCACTGAGGTGTATTATAGACAAGCGCCAGGGCCCCGAATGTTTCTTCTTCATTTTACACACACATGCACGGCTGCCACAACCGCATAGAAAGATCTCTGCATGTAAATAAAATTTATGACCAAACTTTAGCTATAGCTCTAACTTATTCATTGCAACATGGCAAACCTCATAATTGAAGCACTCCTAAGATTTCCCAATGTCATAGATCATGAAGTGCTCTCCATTATAACCCTCCAATTCTCCATTGCAATATCTCTATATGGAAGTCTTTGCTGGAGCTTCCAATATTAGTATGTCCAATCCATCTAAATGTGTATAGTCTCCAATTTGATAGGAATCTATAATAACACATTTAGATGGGGAAACTAGAATTTATAGGGCCCCATTGAAAAATAGATGGACCATCTCCATTTATTGACAGGAGACTCATATAGCAACATAAGAAGTGTACTGATAATTGAAGGTATGGATAATGTTGCAATATCAGAGAATAAAGCTACAAAAAGATACAATGTTCTCTCACACCCAAATAAATAAAACGAAAAAAGAAACCTCAATCAGGTATGTGCATTGAGACAAAATAAAATCCACAGATTTGGCTCCTACAGGGATTGGAACTTAGAACCCTTATGTTAAAAGACAGAAGTGCTAAACTCTCAGCCACATTGTAGTTACTTACAGCTCTTTAAATAAACAGACCTTTGTTTGACTACAGTGAGCACGCTGTGGGGAAAGTCATGGTGATGTCAAGCCTGCCTGGTCACATGATATGCAGTTCAAAGAAATCATACACACACCCTTTGGAGCACACTGAGAGCTGAAGCATGACAAACCAGGCATGAAATGTCTTTGTGGCAAAATCCATTTAATCTCTGGCCCAATAGCAGTTTCTATGCCTGCTATGGTTATAGTTACGTTCATGCATTCAGATAAGAATCATGGTGGAAGAGGGTTGTAGAGATGTGTTGGAAGACATTAGTTTGTCCACTATGACTCCAATCTGAATGTTTTAATAAAGATTCCACTCAAATTGAAGACTATAGACATATATAATATATATATATATATATATATATATAATACCACACACACACATATATATATATATATTATAATTATAATATATAATATATATATATATATGTGTATGTGTCTATAGCCTTCAATTTAAGTGAACTCTATATTAAAACATTCAGATAGGAATCACGGTGAAGGTGGTAGAGATGTGTGGAGAGACAGTGGAATGGTGATCTGAAGTTTAAAACAAAATACAGGCTCAAAGGCTTATGAAATATTCTGTGCATGGCTTCTATACATATATACATCTGCTTTATTTAGACTTCATTATAAGAAATTATCATTAGAAGCAAATATTTGAAACTTCAAAGGACTAAATGGGATGACTTAATTGGTGGCAAATTGCTATAGGCTATGACACCAATGTCCAATAAGTATGGACCACCATAGGTGACTCCGATGATCGTTAGAATGAAGTGGTCGTGGAGCTAGGAAAGTGCTGTGCCACTTTATCTCTTGTTAGTTTTGACTATTTTCAGGCGCCCACATGGGTATTTGAGATCAAACAACCCAAACAACTGGGTTTTCCAGGGCTATAATAGTGTAACATAGCCATAAGACAGGCCTTTAGTATCAGATTAGTAGGAGTCCAACTCCTGACTCCCCCAACATTCAGTTAACTAAAGGAGCTAGGGGATGGACAGGCCCCCCAGGTGCTGTTCCTTTGTTATCCCTTGTAGAGATGTATTACTGAATCTGTCAGATGGGTGTAACCAGTTAGGTGTATGTCTTTGCACAATTTGACATAGTCCAATCAGTGCTGAAGAGTCAGTGTGTGCAGGGACACACCTCTTTGAAAACTGGGAATGGTAACACTCATCTGACTGATTCAATCATACATTTATAGAAGGAATAACAGAGGAACAGCACAACACAGAGATATAAGGGAAGAGGCTCCAGGATTGTTATTTCACAGGAAAAACAAGTATTTGATAAAAACAGACCTGTCAGGAATAGGCCAGAGGTCCTATTGAAAAGTGGACATGTCCTTTATAAAGAGAGGCTGGCTCAAGGGACTTCAGGCCAAGACTGACAAGTTCCATTAGTATGTCCCCTTCATTGATTCTCCATGCCCAGCTCTATACCTTTAGTAGTAGTTGTAGCTGGTATTGCTGCTTCACATGAAGAGGAAGGACATGCCTTTAAAGGGGTTTTGCCATGAAGTAAAATTGACATGGGAAGCTTGCAAATGAAATATCAAACATTTTCAGTATTTATCATTATTAAAAATTCTGCACCGTTTTTGTTTTAGCTGCTCCTTTAGTGATCCGTTGTTTACAGCTCGTTTCCAGGGGATACGACCAGGTCACACATGCTCAGACATCAGTTTTCCTCTCAGGCAGCTACTGAGTGTTCAAACCTCAGGTGCTGTCATTCTACTCCCGTCCTCTGTGCTCCTTAGTAATTAGTCAAACAGTGCAAATAAATAAAAAAGAAACCTCAATCAGGTATGTGCATTGATAAAGAGGAAAAAAAACAACACAGGTTTGGTTCCTGCAGGGATTTGAAGCTAGGACCCTTGTGCTGTGAAGCAAAAACTTTACCTCTCAGCTACTCACAATGCTTTACATAAACAGACCTTTCTTTGATTATAGAGAGGAAAGGCATGGTGATGTCATCCAGCTGAGTCACATGATATGTAATTCAAACAAATCACACACGCCCCCTTCTGAGCACACAGAGCTGAAGAGCTGGATGCAGGAGGTATGAAATGAGATTGTGGAAAACCCCTTTAAGGGTAGGGTCACACGGCAATTGACGGTATTTTACATTTCTTTTTTGTCACTTTTTTGGGCGGATTTTGCGGTCGATTTTCAGATACAGTCGGCCCATTGACATTGAACAGTACATTTTCCATTCAAAATCAGACGGAAGATTGTGCATGGTCCAAGTTTTTTGCAAAGCCATTGGTTTTGAAATCCGACCTCGGAAAATCCGTGCCGCGTAGACTATCGGTCAGATTTTCTATCGAGGTCTATGGGGGTGGTTTACAGTCGCTTTTCAAACTGATTCTAAATCTCAGTCATTAAAACCGACTATAAATCCTTGCCGTGTAGACGGCAGCCACTCGCTATGCAATAGACTGCAGGAATACAACAACTTTTTGTCGAGCAACAAACAAACCAAACATAAGGAAATGAAATGCAAAGTGACTTCGATAAACAATCTGATGCTGTCATTTCACGGGAACATTATCACTGTGAGCAGTAGGTTCCTCAAATGGTTGCACCAAATTCTAATAATGACGGGCATGATTTTAACATTTGCAGTAACTTAGAGCACTGGGAAATAATGCATCTTCAGAAGCAATTGCACGGTGACTGAAAAGCTATCGAATATTATATGAAACCATTCAATGGTAATATAAGCCTTATGGTACAATGCTGCAAGTCATGAGCTGTAGACAAGAGGTTAACCCTCACTAAATCCTAGGTGTCACTCAGTCACTGCCTCTTCTCCCCTCCTCCACCCCATGTCGCCCCCTCTGTCTGTCCTTTCTCTCTCCTTCTCTTCCTTCACTATTTCTATCCTTCCTTCCTCTTCCTCCCTCCCTTTCGGTCTCTTTCCCCCTCCTTCTCGCTGTATCTCCCTCCTCCCTGTCTCCTTGCCTCGCACTCCCGCACTGCAGGCCTGTTTATCCCCTGCAGTCCACTATCACAGTGAGAAATGTTCTGCACCTAGCATCTCATGTCAGGCTGCAGTAGGAGCCGTGTGGGGGCAAATCAGCGTCCACCCACCTGCAGCATTCACTGCCATTACTTCTATGCATTCACTATCCTACACGCAGTCACTCGTATCACAGCGGCGCTTACACACAGGCACATCACACATACACATATACTCCAGCCTACCAACAACACTTAATATGCGAATACACACACAGGCCAAAAAGGGAAAAAAAAATCCAAGCTTAATAATGGTTTTATATCCCAGCACTAGGTACAAAGCGACTATTAATTTATTGCAATATACACCGTGAAGCGTAAAGTAGCCCCAGAAGATACATCAAAGGATTTTCCTTTGTCTGTCTTAAGGGCAAATACATCATTGCATCAGTTATCTTTATTTAATAAAGGATGCAAAGTGCTGACAGGATGAAGCCTCCATTTATAGTTTTGCACCATATTTGCACTAAGAAGACTTTATTAAATAAGTCTGCTAGCTGCATGTCTACTCGGATTTCTGTGATTGAGTCTATGCCTTTGGCAAGTTGCAATACTCTCAGAAAATGGAACATGCACATTGTAAATATAGGGACTATTATTTGACCATGGAATTAGAGTGTATACAATCCACAGCCCAAGGCACTAGGAAAGGCCTTTTGTATACTATATATCTTTAATATTTGTATTATCAAGACTATTATTATATGGCTGTAATTGTTTTTTTTCTAGGGCCAGTATAAAAGGATGGAGAAAATGTGCAGCAGAATAAAGTATAGAGACCTCGGCGCCCACGTGTATTACTCTCACAAGATTCATTTTATTCCTTACATAAAGAAACCTTATGACAATTCCAAACAAAACGTATGACAGCAACTATTGTCCTAGTAGGTGTTTAGGAAACCAATGGTATCCATTAATGACTGAAACTGTGTACATCAATGGGCCTTATTTATGAAAACTGTCTCACAGTAGTAAGGGTATGTTCAGACGTTGTCTTTGCGGCGTATTCTGCATGGGTGTTTTAGAAAAAGGGTAAGCTCACACGGTTTATTTGGGATGCATTTTGCCACATATTGCGAGGGTACTGCGCTCTAATAAGAGCAAAATGCGCCCCAATTATTACGGTAATCCACAGTTCTCATAGAGAACTATGGATTACGCCTCCTCCGCTCGCTCGAACAATATGATCTTATTACACGCGCGGGGAGATAATTGACATGTCATTTCGTGCCGCGAGCAATACATGCCTATGGGGCCGGCGGGCTACCGGCCGCCCCGCGTCACGGGAGTAGGTGCCGATCAGCGCGACTCCCGAAGACCTGGCGTAATTACAGTACGCCCCACAGTTATGCTGTGTGAACTTACCCTTAGGGTATGTGCATACAGCAGGTGTTTTAGAAGTACGCTCGGGGAGATAATTGACATGTCATTTCGTGCCGTGAGCAATAGATGTCTATGGGGCCGGCGGGCTACCGGCCTCCCCACGTCACGGGAGTAGGCGCCGATCAGCGCGACTCCCGAAGACCCGGCATAATTACAGTACGCCCCGCAGTTAAGCCGTGTGAACTTACCCTAAGGGTATGTGCATACAGCGGCACGTACTTCTAAAGTGCAGGGGGTGGCCCCATTCACTTCTATCATCCCCGGACGTGATTCATAGCTTTCTATGAGAGATATGAATTACCGCAATTGCAGGGTGCATTTCAGGTGTATTGCAGAGCAATTATGTGCAGAAATACACCCTGCAATTACACTGTGTGAACATACTCTCACACATTGGCCGGTGCGCACTTCTAAAATGTTCGGTGTTGGCTCCCATAGACTTTTACTTTCTTTATGTGACATGTCACATCTTTCTCCTGGCGCATAAAACGCATCGGGGAAAAACGGCAGGTTATCACAGCTCTCAATGACAGCTATGAATTACCTTACTTGCAGGCTGTGCTTCAGGTGTATTGCAGCATAGCTACGCCCTGAAATACACCCTGCAAAGACAAGATGGGAACATACCCCAATTCTGTCTTTATTGGCCACAGCAACCTATCGGAGCTCAGCTTTAATTTCTAATGCAGCTCTGGAAAAATAAAAGCTGAGCTCTGATTGGCAAAAAAGACAGTTTTACTGTTAGAGTATGTTCCCACGGTGCTCAGCACATTCTTGTAAAGAAGGGGGGGTGACCCTCAGCCGTCCCATTCACTTTCATTATCCCTGCCGCATATACGCCAGAAAGCATATAACCGTAATTAAAGGACGTATTTCGGGGCGTAATTGCGCTGCCATGTGCCCCGAAAGTGCCCTGTAATAAGTTATGTGAACATAGCCGGGTGTTCGGGAGTCGCACTGATCGGCGCGTACTCCCGCAACGCAGGGGGGGGGGTGTTGTGGCGGAAGCCCGCCGGCCCCATAGAAATACATTGCTCGCGGCGACATGGCATTTATCTCCCCGCACATACAATACGTGCATAATGTGCACCCGGGGAGAGGAGGCGTAATCCATAGTTCTCGTAGAGAACTATGGATTACCATAATTATGGGGTGCATTTCGCTCGTATTAGAGCGCAGTACCAGCGAAATGCGCCCCAAAATAAGCCGTGTGAACATACCCTTAAACAGTTTTAATAAATGAGGCCCAATGGGGCAGGTTCATCAGTACTGTCTAACACTGTACGCGCCGCAATTACGTATGTGAACATAGCCTTAGAGCGACATGAGTGAAAATTGGCGTTGCCTCGACAGTCGTACTTCTCAGTTAGTCTAGCATTCTTCAGTATGTATGAACGTGTCTCACAGCACTTTATAAATGTGTCCCATAGTGAGACACATTTATGCAGTAAAAAAGTGGTGCAAAAATTATCTGTGCCAAAATTTGTCTCAGCCTCGCCACTTTGAATTGCTGTGGATGTCAGACTTGCGCCAGTTTTTGCCACACGACAGTTCATACATATGCCGGGCAAGGGCTAAGACTGGCGCAGCCCCAATGATACATGTTGCTCCAGGTGTAAATCAAGACCAGTCTTAAAATGTGCCACATTTATTATAGTCTGAATACATTTGCCATATGTTAGAACTGGGAAATCTAACTTTACACCTTCTGGTAGTTGGCTTACTATATGCCACTAATTGCTCCAAAACTTTTGCTCACTTTTTGGCACACAGCATTGCTCACAAGGGTGGTAAGGATGAAAGTGTTATACCTGTTCCAGCTGTAATGCGCCTAGAAATACTGTAGCTTCGCTTCGGTTTTAGAGCGCCCCGCCTCCCGCACGCCCCCCAAAGAGACGGCAGATATCTGGCACAGCCCCGTGCATACTTGTCACCCAAGGTGTTCTCTTCCATTCTGCCACACCCCTCTAACAGAGGCACACCCCATCATCGGATAGGGAACAAATCTGTCTACAGTCTAAAACACATAATTAATGTGGGTTAAAGCATGTATGGCATTATTTTTAGTGCAAATTCTGGTTCCGTTGCCTTAATAAATGTGGCCGGATATGTCTGACACTGCAGGGAATATTAGGCCGCGTTCCTAGGCTCCAGAAAAGCAAATTTGCCTACTGATAAAGTTATTAATCCACTGCTGACCCTCACGAGAAAGCTGGTTGACAATGGTCGTGAAAACTGTGGTAGTTGTCATAGGGTTTTCACTTAAACCATTGAATACAATTTGACAGAACAGATCAAGTGGTTTATCTACAATGCCTTCCATGATTTGCAGCACCTTAAAGGGCTTGTCCACTTTATTTAGAAATAAAATCAAAAGCTATTGCTGCCCAAATACAATATAAAAAGAGAGAGAAGGAGAGAGATTGTCATGACAGCAAGCAAGTGAGCACGTATGCATGCAGGTTGTCAACTGACAGCAATCATGGAAGGTGTGACTATGCGTGGGGGTTTGTCACTGATAGCAAGCAGAGTGAGTACGAGTATGCATGCAGGTTTGTCACTGATAGCAATCAGTGTAGCACTAGCGTGCAGGGTTTGTCACTGACAGCAATCAGTGATAGGTGTGCTTAGCTTGTTTGTCACTGACAGCAATAGTGGTAGGTGCACTTGCGTGCGGGTTTGTCACTGATAGCAATCAGTAGTGACATAGCGTGCAGGTTGTCACTGACGCAATCATGTAGGTGCACACACTGCAGGGTTTGTCACTGACAGCAATCAGTGATAGGTGTGACTTATGCGTGTGAGGTTTGTCACTGACAGCAATCAGTGGTAGGTGCGACCTATGCGTGCGGGGTTTGTCACTGATAGCAATCAGTGGTAGGTGCAACATATGCGTGCAGGGTTTGTCACTGACAGCGATCAGAGGTCCTGCAGCAGAGAGAGATCATGTGCTATCCCATGTAAACACAAACAGATAAAGAGTAAAGTATAGTATCAGATCTGTAGAATTCAGACGTGTAATAAACTGCAGGATATATTACTGTGTGTGAGAGACAGAGAAAAAAAAAATCACCCATCTTTCCCAGAGTCCTGAATGTCAAATGCCCATTCTAGTTACAAAGTATGCAGAGAGAACAAGAAATGTAGATATACACTATGGAGTTACACTTAGCTTTTCACTTCCAACGACAGCTGAGAACCTTTCCCTTCCCCCAGCTCTCACAGAATGAATTCTCATGTGCACACTTTGGGGCGTGTTTGCAGAGAGTGAAGATGCTCCCTGCTGGGAGGAGAAACACGTCCCTCCATTTCATAAGCTCTGCTTAGCAACCAAATATAAACGGCTGCCAAATGATGAAATGAGAATAACTCTTTAACCTTCCTCCTCACCCCCGTTCCAGCTCTGGCTCTGTGGAATCTCTCCATGGTCTTCTGCTTTTTACATGTCTTCAATCAAACAGGACATCGCTGCTGTGCAACGCTCTTGTGTCGCTGCCTTACAGTAGATCACCAGTCGTAAATGAACAGGTTTCAACATGTCTAATTCAGTAAGTAGTAGTGTTCTGAGAGAAATGACAATTCTGAAGCATGTTTCCGCTATGTTGTGTGGTTCCTCTGTTATTTCCTTTAAAAATTCATAATCAATCTGTCAGGTGGGTGTTTTCAATTGGGGTTGTGCACAGTCTGACACTGGCCAATCAGTGCTGGCAGAGTCAGCGTGTCAATGGACACGCCCCTTTGAAAACTGGAATGGTAACACCCATCTGACTGATTCAGTGATACATTTCTAGGAGGAAAAACAGAGGAGCAGCACAACACAGAGTTATAAGAGAAGATGCTCCAGAATTGTGATTTCACAGAGAACATAAGTATTTACTAAAAAAAAGATATGTCAGGAGATGCCAAAGATCTTCTTGCAAAGGTTTGTTAGGTTTAAAAGCCCATTTTCAGATACCTCATCGCACTACCTCTGTTCCCAGTCTGGTCTGTGCCAGTCGAAGAGTACGGAAAGCTGGCCACACATGTGCAGATCTTACTTTTCACCTCTATGAGACTTTTGAGCCTAGGCAAGCAAATGTGCTCAGCTGTACTCAGAACTCCCATAGAAATAATCTTTGTTCCCTTTGGCCGCCACAGACCAAGCCTGGAAGCAGTGAATAGCCCTTTAATAAAGGAGGGTCCACCATTCAAGACTCTCATCCATTATCCAGCACAATGCCGAAAAAGATTAAACCATTATCCTTCATGTACTGCTCTTGTCATTGCCCCGTTGATCTAGTGTAATCTTTACCTAGGATCAGAGAATAACAGAGCAATCATTCTATTTGTAATAAGACTACATGCATGTAAGCATTTCTTGCAGTACCAACAGTAAAGTGAGATTAGTCTTCCCTGCCACTCACTCAAGTGTGGATGGGGTTTCTGCAACCCTCTTCACATGCATGGAAATTTTCCACAATGGATCTCTGCTGCAACTATGGAGAAGAAATCCACTATGGAAATTGGCGGCATATCACTTATTTGTGATGGAAATGCAAAGGATTCAATGACAACAGAGCTACACCTCGTTCAAATCTGCTGTGAATCTGATGCACAGAAACCCAAATTAGATTTTAAAGGGGATGTCTCATCTCAAAGTTTCATAGGATGCATGAATGAAATAATGCTGCTTTCCTCTGTCACTTCCTGGTCAAGCTGTCTGTAATTAGCATATGAGCTCCATGTATTCAGACTTCTCTGTTTATCAGTCTAGATTAGCTAAATTACCGTCTCTGAAGCTTCTGAGCTAATGTAAACAGTAGAGTAATTAATCTTTTGTCTGAAAGATTAGATAACACACAAGCTCTCACTGCCCTGCGACCTGTGTGATGACATCACTCCCTGCTATTAGATAGAACAAACAGCAGGGAAGAAGGAGTACACAGGTCAGTCACTTGGGAAACCAGAGAGCCCTCAGAAGGTGATAAAATCATTTGTAGCTCCTTAACAAAAAAAGATGAACAAAGCAATATATTTGGAAAACGTCTTCATTTAGTGTTCCCTACATTTTGAAAGCTGATCTTTGTAGTGAGACAACCCCTTTAAGTCTGAAATGTGAACATACCCTAAAGAGGTGTTGCAGGGTAAATGGACATGTTTGCTTGATTTTGTAGAAGATTATACCTAGTAACTGGGGTGGCCCAGCAGAGTCCCCTTTCTAACAAAAAGGTATTGTCCAAAATAAATAAGCATATACAGTACATAATACCAAGTACATAAGCTCAGAACATTGCCATTTTGCACAATGGTTCCTGGATGCGGTGGGGGAACAGATTCCTATAATTAAAAGGGTTGTCCAGGTCATTTTTTACTTACTTAATTAAGCTCATTATGGAAAAAAACAATCTTATTACACTTTATTGAATTTATATGTGTTTAACATTTCGTGTTTTAACATTATTGACAGTATTATGTGTATGGCAGTATTTGACGAAGTTCGGAACGTCACCCTGTACTACTACATACACTATGGAAGAGCTGGCTAGCCTATTGACTAGCGCGAATGCCCAGTAGTTAGTTATTTGCTTGCAACTTTCTATAGTGTTGCCACCCATGGCTCTACCCGATCAGAGGTGAAGAAAAAAGTTATTTGGTTATGAAAACAAAATGCAAAAGTCGACATACAATTACAGTATGTGAAAGGACAGTATACTGATCACTTTTTACTCCTCGGCCTGTAACATTGGCAAGGTGGCATCCTCTTCGTCCAGAGTAAAGAAGTTTTTCAAATCATCATATATGGGCATTCTTTACGGTAAGAGTGAAAGTCGCTGCCATAAGAGGTTGTGATGGTGGATTCATAAACCAAGTTCAAGAAGTGCTTAGATGCCTTCATTGAAAATAATAATAATATAGGTTATGTGGGCTAGAGTCTGGAGGTGGGGCGTTGATCCAGGGATTTCCTCTGATTGCCAGATTTGGAATCAGGAAGGAATTGTTCATCTGCATTTTTGTCTTCCTCTGGATCTAAACTACGTGGTTATTGGTTGGACTTGACGATTCTGTGTCTTATTCCAACCTTATCTACTATGTTACTATGTAATGATCATAATAAGGAAAGTATACCAAAACATGATCTTTAACAATTTTTGGATTAGTAAAACAAAAATATGCAGGTGTCCGTAGTCTAAAGACTATTACAAAGAAGAAAACAGGCATCAGCATCTCCAAAAATCACCCTCCAAGGTTTATTCCATAGGAAAAATGACATACTTCTAAAAACCAGGTGCAATGTTTCAGCTCAACTGAGCCTTTTTCAAGCAGCAGAGGAAGGCTCAGTGGAGCTGAAACGTTGCACCTAGTCTTTAGGAGTATGTCATTTTTCCTATGGAATAAACATTGGAGGGTGATTTTTGGAGATGCTGATGCCTGTTTTCTTCTTCTTCTTAGATTGGTGAGATGTAGGTGTTTCTGCAAGTAAAGCGTACCAAAAAAGCACCATGTGAAAGCATCGTTAGGATGCATTCACACGGTGCGTTTTTGACACTTTTTTATGCGTTTTTTGTGCAGAAAGGCACAGCACTTAATGCTATATATTTCTGCACAAAAAACGCATAAAAAAAGTACCAAAAACACACCATATAAAAGCACCCTTAGGGCCGGTTCACATGGCTTATTCAAGCCGTAATTGCAGGCCGGATTTCGCCCGCAATTACGGCTTAAATAAGGAGCGGGGGGAGGGTGGGCAGCAGCTCGCCGGCCTCATAGACATGCATTATCCACGGCGCGTATCCCGTTGGGATAATGTGCATGTCTTTTTCTCCCCGCTCAGCGTATTCGCCGAGCGGGGAGGAGAGACGGAATCCACAGTTCTCTATGACAACTGTGGATTACTGTAATGGCTGGGATGGATTCCAGCTGTACCCAAAATAAGCCGTGCGAACGGCCCTTTACACCCCTGAGAATTAATAGACTAAATACCTGAACCAGTTGTCTGAGAACAACTGCCTATTTTCTCAATAGATCTCCTACAAAATAAAGATACCATATATACTCGAGTATAAGCCGAGTTTTTCAGCACAAAAAATGTGCTGAAAAATTCATCCTCGGCTTATACTCGATTCACTGTCGGCACTTGGGCGCTACGATGGCTCGGATGCCGGCAGGGACTCTTCTGCTACATGCGACTCCTCAGGGAGCGCATATAGCAGAGTCCTGAGTAAGCCGACAGCGTCTGGGTGCTGCCTTGGCCCGGGCGCTGTCGCCGATCTCTTCACCTGTATGCGACTCCTCTGGTAACTCTTACAAGTGAAGATACCACTGTGGAGCAGAAAGCGAGCGCTCCCTGCTACACAGTGGACTCCGTACTTGCGGCTGTCCGGAGTTTCCGACACAGGCAGCACGCTATGTCAACACGCTGCCTGCGCGGCCTGATGACATGACGCCGTCTGTACTAGAAGACGGAGCACTCGGCAGTCGGAGCAGCGAGGGAGCGAGGAAAGAGCTTTTTTTTTTTTTTTTTTTTAAACCCTGCCTATACCTGCCTGAAACTGCCTATTACCTGCCTATAAGGGATATGTATCTGCCTATAACCGGCCTATGGGGACAAATACCTGCCTATAACCTGCCTATAGGGACATATACCTGCCTATAGGGACATATACCTGCCTATACCAGCCTATAACCTGACTATGGGGACATATACCTGCCTATAGGGACATATACCTAGCTATAATCTGCCTATAGGGACATATACATGCCTAAAGCCTGCCTATAGGGACATATACCTGCCTATAACCTGCCTATAGGGGCATATACCTGCCTATAGGGGCATATACCTGCCTTTATCCTGCCTATTACCTGCCTATAGGGACATATACCTGCCTATTACCTGCCTATAACCTGACTATGGGAGACATATACCTGCCTATTACCTGCCTATGAGGGACATTAAACTGCCTATACCTGCCTATGTAATTTTATTGGTATCCATTTTTATTTTTTAAATTTACCAGTATTTTCCGCTGCATTTTCAACCATAGGCTTATACTCGAGTCAAAAAGTTTCCCATTTTTTTGTGGTAGGTGCCTCGGCTTATATTCGAGCCGGCTTATACGCGAGTATATACGGTATATCAGCTCCAATGTGGAATAATAAGAAGATTAAAAGTAAAAAATATTTGTGGCGATAAAAGCTGTGTTCATACTACTGGTAATGTCTTCTATGATGGTTTCCATGGTTTTCTTTCATGCAAAATAGTGTAAACCTCATAGATCCATTATAAATCATTAGGATTGGACATAACTATATATCAAAAATACAAAAGTCATGACACTGGTGTAAAGTAAGCCTTAAAAATAGAAATATAAAATTTATATCCACTGTAAGGCTATGTTCATACACAACATTTTTCACACATATCCAGATGAATACAGTGTGCAATATGCATCCCATTGCTTTCAAAGAGAATCTGTGTTGTAGTTCACATTGTAAAATATGCTGCAGATTTTTCTAAATTCTTATTTCCCCCCAAAATAAGTCTGTGTCATGTTTATTGATGTGGTTTCTTTATGTATTCTGCAGTGAAACCATGTTGGGTATTACCATTAAACAGGGGCCTGGCCATGTTCAAAACTGCAGCAAAATTCTGAGGGTAAGTCTCAGATTTTTTCCCCCCTCTATTTACACTGTGTGAACATAGCCTTAAAATGTAGCACTCCTCAGGGAAGGTTCTCATTGACAAGAGCTAACTGGTGTATGAAGCCTTACAAGCAATACCCCATGGGAAAAATTATGCAAATGAACTTTCTTCCAGAAGGAAGGTCTCTACCTACAGGTACCTACGCTGTAAATTGGAACAAAATCATCCATCTAGCCAGTCGGTATCCTTCTCTATAGTAATAAGGTGCTAGAACCCCAAACAGCTGCCTACAAGGGGTGTTTCTTTCTTTTGTAGGAGACAACTCTGGCTAAATTTCCAAGTCATGTCTCTAATGGGTTTTCTCACCATGCTGTTTCACTGAATCACAAGCAGCTCTGCATCTTCAGGATGTGGGTGGTTCTATATCAGTGATTAGCATAGTCATCTTCTAGATGAGCCCTTATGCTGACAAGTGCAGGAGATGTTTATCTTCAGTATACACAAGGTGCAAGTGAGGACTGAAAATAATGGCTTTATCTTAAACAGGAAGATAATCTTGTTAGAGATAATTTGTTTTTCTCTGCTCTCAGCTAATCAGATAACAGAATATGTCTGGTATGCAGGAGACCATAGAAACCATAGAGACAACTCTAGCTAAATTTCCAAGTCATGTTTTAAATGGGTTTTCTCACCATGCTGTTTCACTGAGTCACAAACAGCTTTCCACTCCCTCTGTCTCCTCAGGCTGTGGGTGGTTCTATAGCAGTGATTAGCATAGTCATCTTCTAGCTGAGCCCCTATGCTGACAAGTGCAGGAGATGTTTATCTTCAGTAAACACAAGGTACAAGTGAGGACTGAAAATAATGGCTTTATCTTAAACAGGAAGATAATATTGTTAGAGATAATTTTCTTTTCTCTGCTCTCAGCTAATCAAATAACAAAATATGGTCTGGTATGCAGGTAGCCATAGAAACCTGTGTGCATTCAAAGCACATAAAATATCTCTTATCTCATGACTGAAGTAAAATATTTTGACCAATGTATTTAGTAAAAGTCTTCATTTAACTGTACCCTCATGTTGAAAGCTAATATTTGTAGTTAGAAAACCCCTTTAAGACTCCTGTATGGGTCAGACATTGAGTTACAGAATAACTACCTATAGGTGGCACTAGAGAGCACATTGCACTGAAAAAGATGTGATCCATAAAGGATGGAAATTTTCTATGGTAAATCTGCACATAAAAATCTGCAATAGATCATGTGGATTTTAATGAAAATTTTTGTCCAGATTTTACAATATTGAATTTAATAGGTTTAAGTCTGCAGTAAAACAGCATTAGAAAGTGACATGCTGCAAATCTGAAGGTACATTTCCGCATGACAAAATTCAACCACATGGGCATAGAATTTGTAAAATCCTACCTGGCTGGTATTGTAACCTGTTGCAGAGTTTCTGCCCACAATTTTTTATGCTAAATCCACACCATCTCTGTTTATTAACACGGGGCGGATTTGCTGCTATCTCATTTGAATGAGCAAAGTCTTAACATTGGTTGCCAAGTCTTATGAGAGCCATTTGTTTGCCAATTGGACAGACAACTTAATTTTCTGTTCCTATAATAGAGATACATAATAGGTACAACTAGCAAATTACATTACTAATGCAGAAGAGAAAATGACTGCTGTACTAACCTTCACCTGCATTAAACAAGGATAGATGATAGAAAGATAAATACGATATAGATAGACAGATAACAGATCTCTTCTTCATAGAACATAGATAGATAGATAGATAGATAGATAGATAGATAGATAGATAGATAGATACATAGATACATAGATAGATAGATACATAGATACATAGATACATAGATACATAGATAGTGAGAGATAAAAGGTAGAAAGATAGATAGATAAATGGATAGCTGCAAAATAGATAGATAGATAGATAGATAGATAGATAGATAGATAGATAGATAGATAGATAGATAGATAGATAGATAAATAATAGATAGATGATAGATAAACAGACAGAACAGAGATAGATAAATATAAAGATAGAAAGTTAGATCTATATAGCTATATGTAGATACTGTGTTTTTCCAAAAATAAGCCCTACCCCAAAATAAGCCCTAGCCTGATTTTCACAGATTCTTGGAGTAGGCACTGAATGTAAGCCCTACTCCAAAAATAAGCCCTAGTTAGCCAACACCTCCTGAGTGATGTCACCTGGTGCCACCTCCTGGGCAGTGCTGTTCCCAAGCCCCGCCCACCCCCATAAACAGCCTTAGACTGGAGGGTTTGTGGAAATCTCCAGTGTTTTCAGGCTGAGGGACCTGAGATGATGTCAGTCACATGACTCGCAGGTCCTTCAGCCCAGGCCAGAGAGTGCAATGTGTAAGTGAAAGTTCAATGTATACACACACATTTATACAATCATACAAACAATACCTTATCTTAAAGGGGATTTGCTGAGACAAAGATTCTTACCTCTCTCCTTAGCCCAGGCAGAATGTCAACAAATCACGCTGAGTCATGAAGCTGCAGGGGAGAGAGGGTGGGGGCCAGTGAGGAGTGAGGAATCCAAGGGAGCATCTCAAAACTTAAGTGAAATAATAAACAGTACAGCAGTGGATTCTAAATACAGCAGACACAGGCTCATACACTGCACTGTCAGGAGGAGCCTTATCTGCTAAGATGTTATGTAAACAAATCACGGAGCTGAAAGAGAGAGAGACTCACACAGCCAGAGCACAGAGCCGTGCATAAGGGATCCTGTGACATGTTCACTGAAATAAAAAAAACTATAACTTGTGGCTTCTGTGTACAAAAGAAAACAGCTTTTTTTACCCCAAGCGCTTAAAAGCTTCTTTAAATTTTTTTTGTCATCATTTTAAAGCGGGGATTTTTAATCACTTCAAAAAACTAGTTTTTTCTGTTTTCAAAAAAAAAAACAAAAATTTGGGCCTACCCGATGATTAAAAAACTTTTTTGAAAGTCGGGTCTCACCCAGTTAAAAAGCTTTTCTCTGGGGCCGGGGCCCGGGTCCCCACCCTCTTGTCAGGCCGTATCAAATTTAGAACCCTTTGGAAGTAAAAGGGAAGGTAAGGCACCCTGTACCCTCTCAGGCTCCCAATTTTTGAAAATCAAAATATATTTAAAAAAAGTGTTTAAAAAAAAACCCATTTTGGGGGGGTTTCCCCCTCAAATTACATCGGGGGAAAAACCCCCTTTTAAAAGGGTGTGGTTTTACGGGGGCCTTGCGGGGGACTTTTAGTTATTACAGATGTTTACACTTTCAAAAATAAGGTACGGGGAAGGGGAAATTGGGCCCAACCCCCTTTTTGGGTTTTTTGGGACTAAAAGGTTTTGGGTTTTTTACTGTGGTGTTACTTTTAAAATGCATACACACAAAAGTACATACCCTATAGTCAAAAATAAATGGGGTTTATGTGTTTGTTTTTCCCCACGCTGGGATTTTTGTTTCCACACCCAAGGGGCCAAAGGGGAAATAAGGGCCATACGTTTTGAAAATTTGTCTGGGCCCAAAAAACCCACTTTTTTTCCCAAAAGAAACCCAAAATTCAGAACCACCCCTCCCCTTTTCCCATTTTGGGGCTTTAAAAAAAAATTAAACAAGGGGGTGCTATGTTTGGGTTTGGGCTTTTGGGCAACAAAGGGGGAATTTTAGATTTTTAAACATTTTTCATATTTTGTGGCTCTTTACTTTCCCCAGCAGGGGCAGTGTCTCCCCCGGGTTCGGGGTTAAAAAAAAATTTTAGCCCTCCCCCAAAAAAAAAACCCTTTAAAGTTTTGTTTTTTTTTTTAAATTTAAAAATTTTAATTTTTGACCCTTTTTCTTTTTTTTTTGGAAAAAAAAAAACCCGGGTTTAGATCGGTGGGATAAAACGAGATATTTTGAATGGGTTTGATAGATAGAAAGAAAAGATAGGAAAGTGATGTGATTGCTAGATAGTTTTGGGGGGATAAAATTAGATAAAAATAGATGGGGATAGTTTAAAGGTTTGATGGGTTGAAAAGATAAAAAAGGTAAATTTTTGATAAAAGGGAAAGTTTGATAGGGGATAGATAGATAGAAATTTTGATAGATTGATAGTTTAGATAGAAAAGGTTTTGATAGATTTTTTTAAATAGATTAGAAGGATAGATAGATGCATAGATACAAAAAATGGGAAAAGAAAAAATTTAGATAATAGGGCAGTTTAATGGGATTAATTGGGATAGACAGAAAAAGAGTTTGAAAAAATTACAAAGAAAACCAGTTAGATAGAATCTATATAAACAATATTTGTTTGGTTTAGGGGCTTTAGATAGGGTTTGGGATAGATAAGAGATAGATAGTTTGGGAAAAAGATTAAAGATAGGGTTGGGGTTTACTTTAATATTTTACAAAAAAGGATGTGCCTATGTTTCGGGAAAAATTTTTAAAACTATCATTATAGGTGTTTTATGTAGATGTTTTGTGTGTACAAACCCCCTAACAAAAAAGGGGTTTTAGCGGCAGTCCCAACACTTTCAGTTTACGGGGGGCTAAAAAAAAATTTTGGATTGTAAAGGGTTTTTTAAAAAATAAGGGGTTTTGCCTTTTGGTGGTTTTTTTGGGAAAAAACGGGAAAAGGCCTCGGCAGCCCCCAATTTCTGCCTAGCACCCAAAGGATCCCTTTTTCCCTTTTTGGGTCTTTTTTAAAATTTACCTTTAAAAACCCCTTTGTGCCAATAAGGGAAACCCCATCACCACATTTGCAGGGGCCCCCAAAAAGGCCCCCCAAAAGGGAGAACGGGGGTTTTTTAAAACACATTAAAAAAAACCAAAAACCAGAGACCGTAAATCACATAAATCAATCTAAAGGGGTCCCCTTAAATTCTTTTGGGTTCCACCAGAAAGGCGGGGGTCCCCCAAAAAAGGCCGGGCACAAACTCAAAAAACCTATGGGGAAAGCGTGCCCTTCGGGGCGGGGCCTTTTGGGGGGTTTTTAAAAGGTTTTGGGGGGACTGCCCAGTGATCTATAGGTCACACCTGAGACAGTGCCCTTAATGTTGTATCCCAAGGGGCCATTATTTTTTCACAGCCAGAATTTTTGGGGGGGAACGTAATTCGGGCCTTAAAAAAGGGTCACATTTTAAGAAAAAGGCAAAAAAAAACCAATTTTTTAAACGTTTTTTCCCCAATTTTAGCTGTGCCCTTCTAAGAGGTAGAAAAATGGCTCTACTTACTTTTATTTTCCTTGGAAAAGGGGGTGCCCTTTTTTTCAAAATATCTGCTCCCTAAAGTATTTCTTTTTTCAGGAAAGGAAGGGAGTGGGGCCCCATTTTGGGTGCCGTTTACCCCCAGGATGATTTTTTTTTTTGGGGTTTTAAAATTCAAAAGTTGGTTTTAAAGGGGAAATATAATAAAAATTTAAATGCAAAAAAAAAAACTGCACCAAAATTGTCGTGTGGGGGAACCCAAATTTCTTATTGGGCACCCAAAGGTTTCCTACCGGGTGCTAGTTATATAGAAATGAAGGAGCAGGAGCCCACTTTCACTGTATAAGGGGGCAGACCTGGCAGTTTTCCTTTTAAAATACCCCTTTTTCCCCAAAAAAATTGGATATTTAAAGTAAATGGGGTTTTGAAAACAGTTTGACAGAAGAGGAAAAATTTCAAGGCATGGCTTCCCAAGGTCTTTTACGGGTTTTAAATTGCAGTTTTAAATTGGGTTTTTTTAAGGCATTATTGTTTTTCTGAAAAAAAGGATTCAAAAAGGTAAAAAAAAAAGGTTTTTCCCTTTTAAAAAGGGGGCCATTCCTATACTTTACCCACACATCCTTTGGGAGGGGTTTTGAGGGTCCGGGCTTGGGTGATGCTTGGGGAAAATAGAGGGGGCACAATTTTTGTTTGGTTTGTTTTCGATTACCTGGGAAAGATACTTGCCAACCCTCATGGTTTTGGGCCGGGGGGGTGCAAAAAAGGGGGGGTCACCCCCCCCCCCACTCCCCCCCCCCCTGGGGGTTTAGGGGGTGGGCGAAAATCCCCGCAAAAAAAGGGGCGGGCCGGTTTTCTTTTTAGGGGAAAGCGGCACCAGATTTAAACGCCCAAGGGGGACACGCTCCTTCCCAAATGCGGGGGGGGGGCCCCCTTTCTCCACTGAAAAATTTAAAAAAAAGGTTTGCAGTCCCAAGGGGCAAAAAACCCTTTTGGGTTTGCTCCCCAAAGGAGGGGGTCAGGGGACCTTTGGGCCGGGGGGTAGGTAAGTATTTTAACCTCTCCCTGTTCCGTTTCCCTTTGTCCCCGCTGCATTGTCGGTCCCCCTCGGGTTCTTCTTCCCCCGGGTTAAAAAGAAAAGATTGGGGGGCCTTTGGCCTCCCGGGGGCCTTAAAAACCCGGGGGGCGGAAAGACAGGCCCACGGGGGGGTTTAGAATTTTTGCCCATTTGTTTTTCCGGGGCCCCCCTTGTTCTGTCCCCGGGCCCCCTTTGTGGCTGTCCCCCGGGCGCCCGGGAGGGGCGTAGACAGGCCACGGGGAGGGCGGGTTTTCCCCCCTGCCTTCTCCCCCTTTTTGCGGTCGGCCCTCCAGGTGGGCCTGCGGGGGGGTGGGATTTGGTAAACAAGGGGGGGGAAAATTGCCCCCATGTCCCCTTTCCCGGGGGCCTCCTGTCCCCTTTGCCCCTTTGGGGTTTTCTGTTTTTGGGTGGTCGCGGGGGGCAGGGGACGGGCCCGCAGGGGCCAATCTCTGGTTTTATTGGCTAGGGCCAAAAGCCTATCCAGCATCCGGAAAGCTGGTTTGATATCCACCCCCCAAAGGAGGCACCCCTTTTTTCCTTTTTCATGGTAAGCTAGGTTGTTCCCTGGGGGGGCGATGGGTGTCACCCAGCTTTCCTGGATGCCTGATAGGCTATCCAGTCTATATGTATTTGTATGTGTGTAACGTTTGTTTATTTACAGATTCCCATCTGGACTACTTCGGATTCGCTGGACTACGTCAGATCAACCTTGGATCTATTTTTTTTTTTTCAGATAAAATTATTAAAGAGGGCTGGTGTTGGGGAGTGTTTATTTAAATATAAGTTTTTTGTGCAATTTGTGCCTGTTTTTTTTCCCCATATAATTCCAGTGATAGTCACTACTATCTCTGGGGCTTGGGTTTTTGTAGCCCAAAGCTGAGACTAACTCTGTGTCACTATTATCCCAGTACCCAATTCACCAAGGGTACTGGGAAGAGCCAGGTAACCGTCAGAAGCAGACCCTCTAATGTGAAGGTCCGATTCTGGGGCGGCTGTGGCTGTATTTGATAGAAGATACATTGGCGATTTTGAAAGTTTTCCCACTTACAAAGAATGGAGACAAAACAAAAAAGAAAAGTTTGGTCAGCTCACCTGGTATGCTTGCATGAGTAGCCAACGCCCGGATTGAATGACTGAAAGCTCCAGCCAAGGGGAAATCCAAAAGGAAAAAAGGCAAATTGGGGAAAAAATCCCGCGACACGGCACTCATGTATGAAGTAGAAAAATGAGGTTTTCCCGGCGTTTATTAAAGGTTAAAAAATTATGATAGGTATCAAATATATCGCATCCAGCCGACGCGTTTCAGAGCCGAAGCTCCTTTAGTCATGGCATCAAGTTTTCATGAAATACATTACTTAAATATAGCCCGACCCTCCATCACATGATACTACGTCACATCACTGATTGGGCCGGCAAAGTAAATACAAACATTAAATGTTACTGATTGTTAAAAAACAAAATGCGATGTATTTGATGAAAAAAAGCTAAATATTGCGTTATAAGATCTATCGTTTGTTTAAACCAAGCGGATGTCTAGTACCAAGTTTAAAAATCCACCCCGCTTCTCGTGCCAAACAATTTCTTTCTAAAGTCTCCACCTCTTCTAGGTTTTTTAACTCTCTCTATTCCCTGAACTATAAGATCCGATGTATCCTCCCAAATGCATGTCTTGAAAATGCTTGGATGCCATAGATACTCCAATTTGAGGGTTTTTTGGCAATCCAAATATGTGCCTACGGATACGTGTCTTTAGGGTACATGATGTGCATCCCACGTATTGTAAAAAGGCATGTGCCGCATGTAATTAGATATATGACCCAATTTTGTGTTATAATTGATTTTATGACTGTATTTTTGTGGTTTAGTATTTCTGAGATGTGGGAAAGAAAAGTATGTGGAAATCTGAACATAATTACAAGTTGTGCATCTTAGATGTCCACACTTATACATGCCCTTAACTGATAAACCAAACATGATCAGTAGAAAATTTATCTTGGGAAGAGAAAGTGCTAGGAGATAAAATACGTCTCAAAGTTTTGTCCGCGTTTAGAGACAAAACGAATATCTTGTGTTGTTATTCTTTGTTCATTATTTGTATAGTCTCCTATTAAATGAAGATGTTTTTTAAATAATCTCGCAGATCCTATTAACGTGGGCTATATGTAGTAGTAAAAGTGATTTTTTTATTGTTATCCTCTTTCTTCTCTTTTACCCTAAATTCTTCAATTGTAGCTTCTTTAGGTTTTTTTCTACTTCATACATGAGTGCCGTGTCGCTGGATTTCTTCATTTGCCTACAAAGAATGGAGAGGTCTGTAACTTATATCATAGGTACACTTCACCTATGAGAGAAAGAATCTAAAATAAAAATCCAGAAAACCACATTGCATGATTTTTAAATAATTAATTTGCATTTTATTGCATTAAGTATTTGATCCCCTACCAACCAGCAAGAATTCTGGCTCTCACAGACATGTTAGTTTGTTTTTTTTAAGAAGCCCTCCTACTCTGCACTCATTACCTGTATAAAAGACACCTGTCCACACACTCAATCAATCACACTCCAACCTCTCCACCATGGCCAAGACCAAAGAGCAGTCTAAAGACACCAGAAACAAAATTGTAGACCTGCACAAGGCTGGAATGGGCTACAGGACAATAGGCAAGCAGCTCGATGACAAGGCAACAACTGTTGGTGCATATAAATTGGAAGAAACACAAGATGAGTGTCAATCTTCCTGGGTCTGGGGCTCCATGCAAGATCTCGCCTCGTGGGGTAAGGATGATTCTGGGAAAGGTCAGGAATCAGCCCAGAACTACATGGGAGGACCTGGTCAATGAGCTGAATAGAGCTGTTAGTAACAAACAACGCCATCATGGATTAAAATCCTGCAGGGCTCCCCTGCTTACACCAGCACATGTCCAGGAACATTTGAAGTTCGCCAATGACCATCTGGATGATCCAGAAGAGGCATGAGAAAAGGTCATGTGTTCAGAGGAAACCAAAATAGAACTTTTTGGTATGAACTCCACTCACCATGTTTGGAGGATGAAGAAGGATGACAACAGAAATAGATCAGCTCACCACAGTTCTCTGCAGTTAGGCGTTTCCCTGAAGCAGGTGCAAGGCTCTCCGGCAGCTCCTTCCGTCCACAATCTATTCAGCATCAACAGAAACATCCAGCACTCTCCAGCCAAGCAAGCAGCACAGATCCTCATTAAAAAATATAACTTTTTTATTGCATCCTTTAAAAAATATGCTTAGACAAGTGCACAAAAAGCGAGCAACCAACGCTTTTTATTAAAGGATGCAATAAAAAGTTATATTTTTTAATGAGGGTCTGTGCTGCTTGATTGACTAGAGAGTGCTGGATGTTTCTATTGATGCTGAAGAAGGATGAGTACAACCCCAAAAACATTATCCCAACCGTGAAGCATGGGGGTGGAAACATCATACTTTGGGGGTGCTTTCTGCAAAGGGGACAGGACGACTGCACCGTGAAGGATGGGGCCAATTATCACAAGATTCTGGCCAACAACCTGCTTCCTTCAGTAAGAGCATTGAAGATGGGTCATGGGTGGATCTTCCAGCAGGACAATGACCCGAAACACACAGCTAGGGCGACTAGCGAGTGGCTCCATAAGAAGCATTTCAAGATCCTAGAGTGGCCTAGCCAGTCTCCAGACCTGAACCCGAGCGAAAATCCTTGGAGGGAGCTGAAACTCAATGTAGACCAGCAACAGCCCTGAAACCGGAAATATCTGGAGAAAATCTGTACAAACTTGGTCACGAACTACAGAAATGTCTGACCTCTGTAATTGCAAACAAAGGTTTCTGTACCAAATAACCAATAAGTCCTTTTTTCTGTATATAATACTTATTTCATGCAATAAAATGCAAATTAATTATTTAAAAATCATACAATGTGATTTTCTGGATTTTTTAAGACTCAGTCTATCACAGTTGAAGTGTTCCTATCATAAAAATTACAGACCTCTCCATTCTTTGTAGGTGGGAAAACTTGGAAAAATCGCCAGTGTATCAAATACTTATTTTCCCCACAATATGTCCATGAAGCTACAGTAAAGCATCTCTCTTAATACTGTCAAAAGCAGCCAGCAAGATGGCTGCTCTGATAATCATATACAGACAACAGAAATAAAAGCATCTACAATCAGAAAATTAAAAGAGCAAAGAAGAAAGAATATGTATCAGTATCTTATTTTAATCAGTAAAACAATATATAAGACTTCTATACACTTGCAAACCCACCAATATCTATGGAAACAGCCAACTGCCTAATTTGTGTGGGAGCTTCCTGAGTCACCCCCAATAGCTGAAGTTAGGGGGTGAAGGCATGTTGAATTTTGTCTTTTCTAGAGTAAACTGGGGTGTCTTGTAGTAGCTTTTTCTCCTTTCCCCATTTAAAATATATGCACGATCCAGCACCAGTTATTAAAGAAGTATGGGCACCTTTATGAAGCTTTCTTTTCAAGGATTCATGGATTTGATTTGAGACATAAAGTTCTGCAGGGGTGTAACTAGAGAAGCTTGGGCCCCATAGCAAACTTTTGGATGGGCCGCCCTCTCCGACCATGAACATTTACCAGGACCTCTTAGGTCATGCAATTACTACCTCACCATCATACCAATACCAGAAAAATCCCACTATACCCAGATCAACATTACCAATAGCGCTACTACATATGGACCTTCTTATACTGCAAGAACATGACCACAAATTACCACCACATAGTGACTGAATAATACCCCTACACTATTACTGAATAAAGATCTTCATATAAAAAAGACCTATATTACCGTCATATAGTGACCATATAGTGCTATATATCAGTGTACAAAGGTGCCCTTCAAACTGTATATTACCTCCATACAATGGTAGATACCAGTGTATACAGGTGCCCTACAGACTGTATATTACCACCATACAGTGACTATATAGTTGTAGATATGTGTAATAATAATAATAATAATAATAATCTTTATTTATATAGCGCCCACATATTTCGCAGCACTTTACAATGTAGAGGGTATAATTACAGACAAAAGACAGAGATTACACAGTGAAAGCTACTTACAGGTGAGACACAAGGTGTGAGGGCCCTGCTCGCAAGAGCTTACAATCTAAGAGGGTGCCTGGTGGAAACAAAGGGGGAGAAGTGCTAAATTTACAATGGCCCAGCCATGCTTTATAAATATGGGGAGGTTTACATAAAAATTTGGTGAACCTGCCACATGACTGTACATCTATATACAGATAAGTGCCTGTGAGTGCCCTAGTGTAGGGAGTGACAAATTTTGTGTGATAGAAGGTGGGGGTTAAAAAATTAGTGGTTTTGGTAGGCCTGCCTGAGATGTGTTTTTCAGGACACTCTTAAAACTGCGAAGGCTGGGATTGTGCCTGATGGTACGTGGTGGATGTTCCAGAGAATGGGTGCAGCACGTGCAAAATCTTGAAGACGGGCATGGGAGGTTTGGATGATTGTAGTCTGTAGTTTGATATCCGTAGCTGAGCGGAGAGAGCGGGCAGGGTGGTAGAGAGATGAGGGAGGAGATGTATGGGGATGCAGCACTGTGGAGAGCTTTATGAGTGAGAGTGATTAGTTTATGCTGTATTCTGTACTGGATGGGCAACCAGTGCAGAGACTGACACAGGGTAGAGGCATCAGTATAGCGGCTGGAGAGAAAGACAAGCCTGGCTGCTGCATTCAGGATAGATTGGAGAGGGGAGAGTTTACAGAGAGGGAGACCGATAAGCAAGGAGTTACAGTATGTGTACATGTGCTCTGCTGACATATAAGTAATTATAGCACAGTTACATCTTGAGACTCATAGGTGACGTTTATCTGACGAGTCGTTGACTTTCTCTTTTGTTCTGCATTCGGTCCAGACCACCATGCTGACTTCTCCTGGCCACCACTCGTCTCTGCAGTATTTTCACACAAGTATCTTAGAATCCTCTCTTTTCCATCACCTCAATCCCTGCCCTCCACTTCTGTACAAACTTCCCAAGGGTGGGAGAGTGGGTACAGGCCATGGCTTAGGGGCCGTTTAGGCAGGCAGGGTTCAGGTAGGCTATAGAAGGTCATGCAGGCAGGTAGGGTTCAGGTAGGCTATAGGGGGTCATATTTAGCAGGCAGGGTCCGGTAGGCTATAGGGGGTCATATAAGTAGAAAGGCAGGGTCAGGCAGGCTATAGGGGTCATATAGTTAGCCAGGCAGGGTTAGGTAGGCTATAGGGGGGTCATATGGGTAGCCAGGTAGGGTCAGGTAGACTATAGGGGGGGTCAGGTAGGCTATAGGGGGGTCATATAGGTAGCCAGACAGGGTCAGGTAGGTAGCCAGGGTCTGATAGGTAATCAAGCAGGGTCTGGTAGGTAGCCAGGCTGGATCTGGTAGGTAACAGGCAGAGTCTGGTAGGTAGCCAGGGTCTGGTAGGTAGCCAGGGTATGGTAGGTACCCAGGGTATGGTAGGTAGCCAGCCAGAGTCTGGTGGGTAGCCAGGGTCTGGTAGGTAGCCAGGGTCAGGCAGGGTTTGGTAGGTAGCCAGGGTCAGGTAGGTAGCCAGGGTCTGGTAGGTAGCTAGGCAGGGTCAGATAGGTAGCTAGGCAGGGTCAGGTAGGCAGCCAGGGTCTGATAGGTAGCCAGGGTCCCGGGCAGTCTGTGCTCGGCGCGATGATATGAGGTCATCACGTCGCCTATGTCAGCACTGTGGGCCGGTGCCTGCGCCTTGCGGGCAGATTAGCAAAGCAGAGCGCCGGTGGCAGCTCCCAGCGCTGCAACTGTGCTAGGAACAGAGCTGGAGATAACAGTTCCTTTCCTAGGGCAGTCTCTGTGTAAAAATAAAGTGTACAATAGCTATTCCTTAATGGAATAAAACAAGTAAAAAGAGTAAAAAACTATAATGCTGATAGATTCCCTTTACCTTTTTTCCCAATTTTTAAGGCCCCCTATTGGCAGAGCATTTTTGCAAACCAATGGATGAGCCCTTTAAATGTGTGTTCACATATGGCAGAGATGAGGACATTTCTTTGACTGTCCCAGTTATTTTAATGGTGCTTGCAGACATCCACAAGCTTGCTGAAGATATTTTCCCATGTAACTAATTTTCAGTCGCTAAAAAGCCTGCAACCAATCTGTCGTTTGTTAATACAACCTAATCTAGCAAAAATGAGTCAGGATAAATAGATAAAACTTAAAAGCACAGCATGACTGATTGCCTTATTTCATAACAATGGCAAGAGGCCAATACAATGCTGTGTATAATAAGACAACCTCTTTCCATATGCATAAGTCTCTGCTTGGAACCTCCTAAGGGTAAATGCAAACTTAACAAAGTTACTGCAGACTATGAGGCAGATTTTGGTGTGGATTTCCGTGCCAAAAATAGCAAAGCGCTACACTCACTGCATTGTACCCCTGGGGTGCAGAGCCCAGCAGGGGACCAGGGAAGCACTGTCATGTGAAAAACAGTGGATTGGCAAGGAGATTTAGGGCTTGTTCACACGACGTTTTTTTTTTTGGGATCCCTTTTACGGGTCCGTTTTTTTGGATCCCCCAAAAAGGGGGCAAAAAAAGTAGTGTATTAACACTGCTTTCAATGGCAAAACGCATCGCTGTTCACAAAAGGATCGCCATGCGCTTTTTTTGCGATCCCCTTTTCGGTCCGTTTTTTAAGAAAAGGGCATGTCAATTTTTTTTCTTTTTTCGTTTTTTTCGAAGGAAATCCCCTAGGAAATAATTTGGGGATGTTTTTTTTTGGCATCCTGAAAGCGGATCCAAAAGCCGCATAATTTGGGTCCCCTTTTGGATCCTTTTTTCGATGCCAAAACCCCCATTTCCGTAAAACGCATTGGATTTAAAATTTAAAAATATAAAATTTGAATATTTATTTTTTTGGGTTTATACAGTAAATTAAAAATAATATTTATATAAATGTATAAATTAATTTTTAATTAAAATAGTAATTTATATATATATAATATATTATATTTTTTATAAAAATTTTATATATATTTTTGTATAGATTTTATATTTAATAAATGTATAAATATTAAAAATGTTTTTTTAAATTTTAAATAAAGGGTTATTTTTTAAAAATTTTATAAAAATTATTTTTATAATTTTTTAAAAATATTTTAGTTTAAAAAAATTTTATTTTTTTTTTATAAATGATTGTTAAAATTAATTTACATGGGGGGGTTTTTGAAAACTTTTGGTTGATTTAAAAAAAAAAAATGGGGGGGGTTCTAAAATATGGGTGTAGTTACAGTTGTTGACATGGGTTAAAAAAAAGGGGGTTTTTTTTTCTTTGGTCAATGATATTATATTTTTTTTTTTTAAATTTCAGTTTGATGGGGTTGATTTAAATAAAGATTGAAAAAAACGGATCCAAAAAAGGGGATCCGTAAAACGCATGCAAAACGATCCAATAGAACCAAAAAAGGAAAGCTGTTGGTTTTTGGACCCCTTTTTTTGGATGCATTTGGATCCCATTTTTTTCACATTTTTAAAAAACGGATCCGAAAAAAACGCATCCAAAAGGGGGGCCCCAAAAAACGTCGGGGGTGAAAAACCCCTTTTACATTTATTTTTTTTCTTCTAAGTTTTCATTTGGAATTTTGCTACATGTGATCTGTTACAAAATCCATAACAAAAGGATTTGGGTGCAAATTTCTTCTTTGCAACTGAATTTAGAGGAAAATCTCAAAAAAAAACCCCCTTGTTTTCCCCCCAGAAAATTGTTTTCCCGTGCAATGAATAAAACTACCCCGGGGGCAATTTTCTTATTTTGATGCCGTCCCCCAGTTTTTCGCTTCTAATTTTAAACACAATAGTTTAAAAAAAAGGGGGAAGTTTAAATCCTGGCCATTAATATTGACAAGTCCACCAGAGAGACAAACATGCTTTGTTAGTGGCTCTCCACTCTGCCTAATAAGGACGTTTTTCCCGGGGGGAAATTTTGTGGGGTTCTTCCAAAAAGGAAAATCCGCAGCAGATTTCTGGGGAAAAACATGTGGATCGTTTTAAAAACAGGCCAATGTGGTAGAACATTTTTTGAAGCAGACATGATTATAAAGAAGGATCTTGTATGGCAAGAAGAAGTATCTAGGCTTCTCTTGTCTGTTCGCCCCACTACCTGCTTTAATGACCCAATTTCTTCCCACCTAGTCCAGTCCATTTCCCTAGCTGTTATCCCTCACCTTGCTGCAATCTTTAATCTCGCTCTTCCCACTGGGATCCTTCCATCCTCCATTAAACATGCCGTTATAATCCCACTTTGGACCCGTCCTTAACTGCTAACTACCAAGGCCGTGCCGACAGATAGGCAAAGGTAGGTGACTGCCTAGGGCGCCACATCATCCCTGGCAAGAAGGAGGCGCAAGGAGACATAAAGTGGGCTGAATTTTTCATTGGAGGGGACGCTATGTGCCTTATTTACCTAGAGCACCAGAACACCTTGTCCCAGTCCTGCTAACTACCAACCAGCCTCTAACCTGACCTTCATCTCTAAACTCTTCTAAGGTTTGGTCTACTCTCGCCTAATCTTCTATCTCTCTGCTAACTCTCTTCTCAACCCTCGATAATCAGGTTTCCTCACTTTACCCTTTCGCTTTTGCTAAAGTTTCAAATGATCTCCTGACAGCTAAGGCTTTGTACACACAACGAGTATTTGAAGTCGGAATCCACACAGATTCTGACTTGAAATACTCGTCTAAAACTGTAAATGATCCCCATTGACCTCAAAAGAAAATATGCGTTGTAGTTTATACTACTAAGTATTTTCTCAGGCGTTTTTTAAGAGAAAAATAACTTAGAACATGTTAATTTTTCCATTGTATTCCACATGTGGATCCACATCCAAAAACATAGACTTGAACGTGACTCATTTTCTGACTATAAATCTGCCAAAATCCGCCACAAAAAAGACCTAAAGTCCACAAAATACTCGCTAAAAACCATGTCGTCCAATGCGGTTTTCAATAGTAGAATCCAACAAGTAAATTTTGCTGACTTAGGCGGCGCAATGAAGTCACATCATCATGTCACCCATGCCCGGCTTCATTTAGAGAAGCCGGCCTGCCACTCATTGCATTAGGGGAATGGAGAGAAAGGCGAGTTAATTTTTTTATTCTTTTTTACTAGTGGGGCCCGGGCTACTTACCCACATGGGGCCCCGCTACAGTCTACCTACTTACCTGGGGCCTAAATACTGCCTACCTAGGGTCAATCTACCTACCTACATATGACCAATCTACACCTGCACCCACACTCCCACTCCTGGAAAGTTTGTACAGAGGTGGGGGACAGTGAAGGAGGTGTTAGAAAAAGGAGGATTCTAAGATATTTGTGTCCAAATCTGCAGAGATGAGTGGTGGCTGGGAGAAGTCATCATGCAGGTCTGGGTTAAATGAAAAAGAAAAGGAAACTGAACGACACGTCAGGGAAACATCACATGTGAGTCACAAGATGTAACTGCACTGTAATCACTTATATGGCTGCAGAGCCTATGTACACTGGTATCTACCACTCTATGGTCATTATATGGGTTAATATACAGTCTGCAGAGCCTATTTACACTGGTATCTACCGTGTGAACATACCCTAACAGTGTGAATTTGGTGTGTCCTCAAAATAACACACAGCCATCAATGTCTAAACAGCTAGAAACAAAAGTCAGTACACCCCTGAATGAAAATGGACATTGTTCCCAAAGTTACATAGTTACATAGTTTGTCAGGCCGAAAAAAGACATACGTCCATTCAGTGCAGCGCATTTGTTAAAGTGTTGATCCAGAGGAAGGCAGAAACCCACATGAGGAAGAAGCCAATTGTCCTCATGTTAGGGAAAAAAATCCTTCCTGACTCCAGTCTGGCAATCAGAATAAATCCCTGGATCAACGACCCCTCTCCAGAATCCTAGTCACTATAACTTGTTATATTACATCTAGAAATGTATCTAGACCCCTCTTCAGAAAACTAGTCACTATAACTTGCTATGTTATCACGCCCCAGAAATGCATCCAAGCCCTTCTTGAACTCTGTTAGTGATTTCACCATGACAATTTCCTCTGGCAGAGAGTTCCACAGTCTCACCGCTCTAACAGTAAAGAATCCCTTTCTATGTTTATGTAGAAACTTTCTTTCCTCAAGTCGTAGAGGATGCCCCCTTATTCTAGATACAGTCCTGGGTATAAATAAATCTTTAGCGAGATCTCTATATTGGCTCTTAATATATTTAAACATATTTATTATGTCCCCCCGAAGCCGTCTTTTCTCTAAACTAAATAACCCTAACCTTGCTAATCTTTCTGTCGATATTTTGTGTGGTCCCCATTATTTCCCAGCACTGCCTTAACTCTCTTGGACATGGAGCTCCCTAGAGCTTTGCAGGTTGCCACTGGAATCCTCTTCTACTCCTCCACGGTGACATAATGGGCCTGGTGGATGCTAGAGTCCTTGCTCTCCTCCACCTTCCATCTGAGGATGACCCACAAATGGTCAGTGGGGTTTAGGTCTGGAGACATGCTTGACCAGTCCAGCACCTTTACTCTTATTTTCTTTAGCAAGGCAGTGGTCGTCTTAGAGGTGTGTTTGTGGTCATTACCATGTTGGAATACTGCCCCGCTGCCCAGTTTAAGAAGGGAGAGGATCATGCTCTGCTTCAATATGTCCCAGTACATGTTGGCATTAATGGTTCCCTCAATGAACTGTAGCTCCCCACAGCTGGCAGCACTCATGCAGCCCCAAACCATGACATGCTTACTTCCATGCTTGACTATAGGCAAGACAAACCTGTCCTTGTAATCCTCACCTAGTTGCCACTAGAAACTCTTGACACTGATCTGAACCAAATAAGTTTATCTTGGTCTCATCAGACCACAGAACATGGTTCCAGTAACCCATGTCCTCAGTGAGCTTGTCTTCAGCAAACTGTTTGCAGGCTTTGTTGCAAATTAACCTTAGAAGAGACTTTCTTCTGGGATGACAACTATGCAGACCACTTTGAGGCAGTGTGTGGCCTTATGGTCTGAACACTGAAATGCTCCCCACCTCTTTAACCACTGCAACAATGCTGGCAGCAATACTGGCAGCACTAATACATCTATTTTCAAAAGACAGTCTCTGGATATGACACTGAGTACTTGCACTCAACTCCTTTGGTCGACCACGGCAAGGCCTGTTCTCAATGGAACCTGTCTTGCTAAACCACTGTATGGTCTTGGCCACCGTGCTGCAGCTCAGTATAAGACTGTTGTCAATCTTCTCATAGCCAAGGCCATCTTTGTATAGAGCGTGATTCTCAGGGAGATCTTTGGCATGAGGTGTCATGTTGAACTTCCAGTGACCAGCATGAGAGAGTATGACAGTGATAATACCAAATTTAACAAACCAGCTCCTCATTCACACCTGAGACCTTGTAATACTAACTAGTCACATGACACTGTGGAGGGAAAACGGCAAATTGGGTACAATTTGTCCATTTTCACTCAGGGGTGTATTTACTTTTGTTGCCAGTGGTTTATACATTGATGGCTGTGTGTTGAGTTATTTTGAGACATAGTCTCCAAAAAATTGGGAATCTCGCAAGAGAACAAAGAATGACTTTTGATCACTATATTTACTATTTTGCCATAGGCAAACTTAAACTCTATCAGTTCTCTATCTGTAAAACACTAAAACGTAACTTTTATTATGTATAACTCTTAACCTCTATACACACACTATTTAAAAACCTGATTTCTAACCTCACCATTTAACCCTTTCTACTTCTGAAAGAAGGAATAGCTCCTTTTCTATTATCAAGTCTGGTGGAGCACCACCTATTAACAGGAAAGCCTTTTGTATATAGCAATTTACTGGCTCCAGTAAGGGATCCCAAGCCTCCTACTTGGGCAGTCGTCCCTAATCTCATGGATACAAAACAAATAAGGCCCCCTTGTGACACCCTCTGCAGCAGGTGACACTTCTAGACAGAGGAGAGAAATCACGATGGACCTCTAACCCCTGATGAAGCCAGGTTAGCTGGTGAAACATGTCGGGGAGGTCAGGCATGACGTTTTAAATTGTGATTTCTCACCTCTGTCTAGAAGGTGATGGTGAGGCTTGGAATCCCTTACTGGAGCCAGTAAATTGCTGTATACATAAGGCTTTCCTGTTAGTAGGTGGTGCTTCTTCTCTTATAACTCTGTATAGTGTTGTTCCTCTGTTATTCCTTCTAAAAATGTATTACTGAAGCTGCCAAATGAACATTTTTAATCCAGTTTTCAAAAGGGTATGTCCTTGTGTACACTGACAGTCAGCACTGTTTGGACCCCAATTGGTACCACCCATATGACAGATTGTTAATTAATTTCTAGCAGGGGAACCACACAACATAGAGATTTAAATGGGTTGTCTCACTACATTGATTCATCTTACCTCAGTGCTGTTTTCTTGGTTTCATTTTGAATTCAGGGGCGTGTTTACTGGCTTCTACTAGGCTGCAGCAGAAGCCAGGTCTGTAGCTATAGCAACCAGTACAGGCAGCCTATCAGCAGAGATCAAACAGGTCTGTAGCTTTAGCGACCTGAGGAGCTGATACAGCCCATACAAGATAGGATATCTAGGAATAGGTAGGACACTGTTAATAGAAACATGTTGCAAAGTGACTTGTTTTTGCAAGATCTTTAACATAAAAAGCAATCCTTGTAGTGAGACAACCCCTTTAAGGAAAAATGCTCCAGATTTGGTATTTTATGGGGAATGCTCTTATTGCCCGTTTACATGGCACTGGACAAATACCGGTTGGTTTATCTGACCGGAATTTGTCCGGTTTGTGTGCCGTCCTCCCAGCCGCAGGGGGGGCGGCTTTTCTCCGCGATTGACTTGTTCATATTCTGTCTGAAAACCGGATGGAAGAATGAACATGTTAAATGTTTTTGAAACCGCCTGGCGGAAAACCCGTGCAGTGGGGACTGCTGCACGGGTTTTCCATAGAGCCCCGTGTGTTAGTTTGCGGCCGGTTTTTCAGACGGTGTGCAGTTTTGCAAACTGTCTGAAAAACCGGCCGCAAACCGGTGCAGTGGGGACATGGCCTTCTTTTTCTAAAATCCACATAAAAGGGATGGCCACAGGTTTTTAAATGTTCCTTGTATCTTCACCTCAAATACAAGGAAGTCACATTCTGACCTGGACTTGCTCGGAGGGGCTGTGATGAATTCTCCGGTACAGGATTTTTTGGAGCAGGCATGATAATAAAGAAGGATCTTGTATGAATCATGGACGACTTCAGTGGTGCAACCAAAGTCAAATCTATTAACCCATGAAGTTTCAGGAAATGTAATTTGTAGAAGAAATGCTGACATCTCCAAGAAGAAATAATGTGACTATGTGGCTGTACAACAGTGATGAATGTATTGAAAGTTAAAAAGCCCTGAAAAGTCATTTCTCCAGAAAGACATATTTCACAGAGGTGGAATGAGACAGGATGGCAGGGTGGTGGGCTGCAGCGAGAACAGCTGATCTTCACTTTAAATAAGACAGCTCTGGAAAATTGATGGCAAAACAACCAAATGTTAGATTAATGACTAACAGCAAACATGTCTGCTGATGGCACAGATTGAAGTGAAGATGTAGCAGTGTGTGCACTTTCATGGTATGTGTCAGTCCAGCAAGTGCTCGTCAATTAACCCTTTTACTTTTCAGATAGAACGGCATCAGGAAGATACTCGTTCACGGGGACAGGAGGTCTAAGGGTTCCTTTTTATCAGATATTGCATAGAACCCCATCATAATCCTCCGTGAAAAAGATGGAAACTGAAGAAAATATTATCTTCCTTATTCCGCTACTGTAAAAAAGATGACACCACGCCCTAATGTTCAGCTATTAACCCTTTACCACTACATGAGGTATACATCCGCCATGAGTGGGGATTATTTGCCACTCCATGAAGGGTATACATGTCATAATGATCCCAATGGGTACAGCCAAAGTACTCATGGCAGGAGCACAACTGATACACCTAGTTGGTGTCCTGCCACAACTAACAGCATCACAGATAACCATGACCCCAGTACTTTAAAGGGGTTTTGCCACAAAGGAAAATTGATGTGGGACGCTTGCAAATGAAATAACAAACATTTTCACCATTCATTATTATTAAAAATTCGGCTCCGTTTTTGTTTTAGCTGCTCCTTTAGTGATCCATTGTTTACAGCTCATCTCCAGGGGATACGACCAGGGCTGAGAGCTCCTCAGTCCTGTATTTACTATTTTGCCATAGGCAAACTTAAACTCTATCAGTTCTCTATCTATTAAACACTAAATAATAGATAGAGAACTGATAGAGAACTGATAGAGTTTAAGTTTGCCTATGGCAAAATAGTAAATATAGTGATCAAAAGTCACTCTTTGTTCTCTTGCGAGATTCCCAATTTTTTGGAGATTATGTGACTCCTCACTCCTGGTCACACATGCTCAGACATCACCTCTCCTCTCAGGCAGCTACTCAGTGTTCAAACCCCAGGTGCTGTCATTGTACTCTCGTCCTCTGTACTCCTTAATAATTAGTCAAACAGTGCAAATAAATAAAAAAGAAACCTCAATCAGGATTGTGCATTGATAAAGAGACAAAAAAACACAGGTTTGGTTCCTGCAGGGATTTGAACCTAGGACCCTTGTGCCTGGAGGCAAAAACTTTACCTCTCAGCTATTCACAATGCTTTACATAAACAGACCTTTATTCGACTACAGAGAGGAAAGGCACATTTATGTCATCTTGCTGAGTCACATGAGATGCAATTCAAACAAATCACACACATCTCCTTCTGAGCACACAGAGCTGAAAAGCTGGATGCAGGAGGCATGAAATGAGATTGTGGCAAAGCCCCTTTAACCTCTTTAATAGCTATCGTGGCATCTAGTGGTTCATACAGGAGTCTCAAACACACAGCTTGTGGGCCACATGCAGACAGGGGCACCAAAGTTTCCATGAAATCCTTGGGACAACAGAGAACAAGCTGAAGGAGGAGCGTGCCGATGCAGGCTGTTTAACAACTTAAAGGGCTTTTCCCAACACATTGATTCATCTTACTTCAGTCCTGTTTTCTCAGTTTCATTTTTCGATTCAGGGATGGGTTTGCTGGTTTCTACTGGCCTGCAGTGATGAGCTGCTGAGGACACCAGGTCTGTAGCTATGGCGACCAGTGCTGGCAGTCTATCAGGAGAGATCGAACAGGTCTGTAGCTATAGCAACCTGAGGAGCTGATGCGGCTCATACAAGAGGAGATATCTAGGAATAGGTAGGACACTGTTAATGGACTCATATTGCAAAGTCACTTGTTTTTGCAAGCTCTTTAACATAAAAAGCAATCCTTGTAGTGAGACAACCCCCTAAAGTGCTGTGTTTTTATGGGGCAGCATTCACAGTTATAACTGCCAGAGGCCTAACAACGTCCTCTGGTCTGTATATGGAATAGGCCTATTGGGCCCTGCACAGAGGCAGAGCTTGACAGGCTGGTTGTTGTATAACACACTAAAGTACAGTGATGTACTGCAATGCATTATAACAGCAATCAAGCAGTCAGTCCCATTCCATATAGGGGTAATTAAAAAAAAAAACTATGTAAAAAACTAAATTAAAAATTTTAAAAGTAAAAACAAAAACACCACCATTTCTCCATTTTAAATACTTATCACACAAAATAATTTGTAAAAAGTACACATATTTGGTATTGTCGTGGGCATAATGACTTGGGCAATAATTTTGTACTGCATTGAATGTAAAGGGAATGCAACCCATCAAGTTCAAATTTTTTATATGTGTGGCGGAGTTTGAGACTCCTTAATTATAGATATTGGGGTTCCCCTCTCTCAGTACTTTGGCCCTTTGCTATGTGATCACAGACTTCTGATGGCCTGTCATGGCTGCTACTGTAGGCCCTCAGATCTGTCCGCTTTGGCGGCTGCATTCCTATGGTCACATTAATAGGATCCTATTCCTCTCTTGATGCTAGAGCTCCTACATAAAGCTGTGATCCTGCAGTGTGTATGCAGCCATACAGCTCGCATCGTCTTACAATGGATCAGTAATAGACTGATATGGGTTTATACTGCACCTGTGTGATTTTATATGAAGTCAGGTTTTTTCTGTTTCATGATGTATGGTAATGTATACATAATTTTTTTCTTCAGCAAGACGCCTGAATTTGCTTCATTTTATGTGAGAAGATTACACTGAATGTAGACTTTAAAATCCACAGGGCATTCATTACTGCCATGTGAATATATTCTGGATAACGAATATGAGATATAATATATCTTCATTTGCAGTACTGGTAGATTTTGTCAGGACTTAGGTGAAAAAGCCATGCCTAAATGCTGAACATGTGAAAGCATCCTTAGGCTATGTCTACACTGCACAGGAAAACGATTGTATCTTCTGCGCTTTTCGTTTTTTAAAAGCGCCAAAGATACGATCGTTTCTGCGGCCCCATAGGCAGCAATAGGAAAGTCACAGCTCATCTTTTCTCTGTCCGTCTTTCGGCAGCGGCGTATTATACAACATGTTGTATAATGCGCCGGCGCTCCTTGTTTTCTTGCCGTCTTCCCATACAATACTATTGTATGGGCGACGTCAGGAAAACGAGAAGCGACCGCGGTTTTTGCACAAAGCGTGACAAAAGCTGCGGTCCTGCATCGGAGAAAAAACGGCCGCTTTCAGGCCATTTTTTGTCCGATGCAGTGTAGACATAGCCTTAGACTACATGCATTGGACAAAAAAAACAATCTGAAAACCGAATCCTAAAAACGTTCATGAAAATGAGTTTTTGTTGACTGCCTGTGAAAAGCTGCTGTCCGTTTTCTGGCGCGCTTTTGCGCTGTTTTCTGCCCCATTTTTTTTTGCAGAGATGCACAGCAATAGATTTGCTATGTCTGTCTGCAAAAAAAAAAAAAATAACGTCCGGCGCTGTACATAGACTCAAATAGTAGATTTTTTTGCCCTGCTAAGTCGCTTTTTGCAACGATTCAAAAAAAACGACCAGCAAATAAAATGAGCTGAAAGAAGACAAAACAGGAGGTTGTCCTTGGGACCTCTTTTCAGTCGTTCTTTCTATATTTTCAGAGAACGAAAAATGCTGGAAAAACTGAAGTTTTTCTTTGCTGTGTAGACATTGCTTTAGGGTATGTTCACACGGTGTATTGCGGCGCATACTATAATACGCTGGGTGTTTTGGAGCAAGGCGCTGATCAGCGCGTCTATCCAAAACACGGGGGGCTGACATAGTCATTCATTGTCAGCGGCGTGTATTCGCCGCTAACAATTGACATGTCACTTTTCTCCCCCGGCATACAATACAATCGAATTGTACGCACGGGGGAACGACATGTAACCCATAGCTCTCTATAATAGCTATGGATTACCGTAATTGCAGCACGCACTTAGCCACGTATAACGCGCAATGTGTGGCGAAATGCGCACCAAAATAATGTGTAAACATACCCTTACACTTATCCCCTCTGGACCAGATATAACAGTATAGTCCTGCATCAATGATAAAAGTGCAATGCTCTGAGCAGTTTGAGGAAATCACACGGATAAAATGGGTCCTTACAAGGACTAAACATCATCTGATCAAACCCCAAAAGTCTCTATTCTATGAGAAAATGACTATGTGACATGAAGTGTTCACTTACAGAAAGAGTGCTGCTACTGTTGCCTAGGAAGATAGTAAGGACGCCAATAGTGAAAGCATCTGTTGCCTACACAGAAAGCAACAGCAGATGAAAGCCTCATGCCAACAGCACAAATCAATCACACTGAGGCAAACAGTGGGTGCAAAAGTCTTCCTACCCCTTGAACTGTTTCTCATTTTTAAACATTACAGTCACAAACTTAATTGTATTTTATTGATATTTTATGTGATAGAGAAACACAATTTAGCAAGTATTTGTGATGTGGAAAGAAATTATACCTGCTTTTCCAAATTTATGTAAATAAAAACTGAAAAGTGTGGCGTGCATACATGTTCAGTCCCGAGTCAATACTTGGTAGAACCACCTTTAGATGTAATGAAAGCTGCAGTCTGCTGGGGGATGTCTCTACCAGCTTTGCACATCTAGAGGCTGGAATTTTTGCCCATTATTCCTTTGAAAATAGCTACTTCACTGAAAACCGTTAATAAATTAGGGCGTCTACAGAAAAATCACTGAATCTTTTTTTATCCCCAATTAAAACAATACACCTTTCTTACAATATAGTTTAAATCAAACTCCGACCCTGATAATCACAAATAATAAAGTCAAGACAATAATACATACATATGCACCTACAGTAGTCAATGGTGCCAGAATACCAATAAGAACAAAGGTATAATATCAAATAATATATTACTCATGATACTGTAGTCCTCGAGTTCTTTTCTTATCAGGCTCCAGCCATAGGCCAATAGATGTAACTATATGAAGAAGAAAAAATACTCCTAAATAAATTACTCTATCTCACAAAGTCCCTAATAAAAACCTTTCAAAACTGTAGGGTCATTGCCCTGAAAAGGGCGACCCCACCACCTATGACTATCCCTCCAGAGGACTTTGTAAAGGATAGTGATTTAAGAGTATTTTTTCTATCTCATTTAATTACATCCATTGGCCTTTTGCTGGAGCCTGATAAGAAATTGAGGACTACGATATTATGAGTAATATATTCTTTAATATTATTACTCTATCCCTATTGGTATTACAGTCACCATTGACTATTGAGAATGCATACAGTGGTGGCCAAAAGTATTGGCACCCCTGCAATTCTGTCAGATAAAACTCAGTTTCTTCCTGAGAATGATTGCAATCACAAGTTCTTTGGTATTATTATCTTCATTTAATTTGTCTTCAATGGAAAACCACAAAAAGAATTGTCATAAAACCAAATTGGATATAATTCCCCACCAAACATAAAAAAAGGGGGAGGACAAAAGTATTGGCACTATTTGAAAAATCATGTGATGCTTCCCTAATTTGTGTAATTAACAGTACCTGTAACTTACCTGTGGCACCTAACAGGTGTTGGCAATAACTAAATCACACTTGCAGCCAGTTGACATGGATTAAAGTTGACTTAACCTCTGTCCTGTGTCCTTGTGTGGGCCACATTGAGCATGGAGAAAAGAAAGAAGACCAAAGAACTGTCTGAGGACTTGAGAATCCAAATTGTGAGGAAGCATGAGCAATCTCAAGGCTACAAGTCCATCTCCAAAGACCTGAATGTTCCTGTGTCTACAGTGCGCAGTGTCATCAAAAAGATTAAAGCCCATAGCACGGTGGCTAACCTCCCTAGATGTAAAGCCCATGGCACTGTGGCTAACCTCCCTAGATATAAAGCCCATGGCACTGTGGCTAACCTCCCTACAGTAGATTTGAAGCCCATGGCACTGTGGCTAACCTCCCTAGATATAAAGCCCATGGCACTGTGGCTAACCTCCCTAGATGTAAAGCCCATGGCACTGTGGCTAACCTCCCTAGATGTAAAGCCCATGGCACTGTGGCTAACCTCCCTAGATGTGGACAGAAAAGAAAAATTGACGAGAGATTTCAACGCAAGATTGTGCGGAAGGTGGATAAAGAACCTCGACCAACATCCAAACAAGTTCAAGCTGCCCTGCAGTCCGAGGGTACAACAGTGTCAACCCGTACTATCCGTCGGCGTCTGAATGAAAAGGGACTGTATGGTAGGATACCCAGGAAGACCCCCACTTCTTACCCCGAGACATAAAAAAGCCAGGCTGGAGTTTGCCCAAACTTACCTGAGAAGGCCTAAAACGTTTTGGAAGAATGTTCTCTGGTCAGATGAGACAAAAGTAGAGCTTTTTGGGAAAAGGCATCAACATAGAGTTTACAGGAAAAAAAAAAAAAGAGGCATTCAAAGAAAAGGACACGGTCCCTGCAGTCAAACATGGCGGAGGTTCCCTGATGTTTTGGGGTTGCTTTGCTGCCTCTGGCACTGGACTGCTTGACCGTGTGCATGGCATTATGAAGTCTGAAGACTCCCAACAAATTTTTCAGCATAATGTAGGGCCCAGTGTGAGAAAGCTGGGTCTCCCTCAGAGGTCATGGGTCTTCCAGCAGGACAATGACCCAAAACACACTTCAAAAAGCACTAGAAAATGGTTTGAGAGAAAGCACTGGAGACTTCTAAAGCGGCAGCAATGAGTCCAGACCTGAATCCCATAGAACACCTGTGGAGAGATCTCAAAATGGCAGTTTGGGAGAAGGAGCCTTCAAATATCAGGGACCTGGAGCAGTTTTCAAAAGAAGAATGGACTAAAATTCCATCAGAGCATTGTAAGAAACTCCTTGATGGTCACCGGAAGCGGTTGTTCGCAGTTATTTTGGCTCAAGGTTGTGCTACCAAGTAGTAGGTTGAGGGTGTCAATACTTTTGTCCGACCCATTTTTTAAGTTTTGGGTGAAATGATCAATGATTTGATTTTTGTGTTTTTTCATTGCAAGCAAAATAAATGAATATATTAATACCAAAGAATTGTGATTGCAATCATTTTCAGGAAGAAACTGAGTATTATCTGACAGAATTGCAGGGGTGCCAATACTTTTGGCCACCACTGTAGGTATGTATTTTTGGTCTTGTCTTTATTATTTGTGAGTATTAATGTAGGGGTTTGTTTAAACTACAGTTAGCTCCATTTATATTTGGACACTGACACAAATTTTGTTTTTGCACCCGTTTACTGAAACATATTCAAGTTATAGTTATATAATGGACATGGACATGGACATAAAGTCCAGACTTCCAGTTTTCATTTGAGGGTATCCACATTAAAATTGGATGAGGGGTTTAGGACTTTAAGCTTCTTAACATGTGCCACCCTGTTTTTAAAGGGACCAAAATTAATTGGACAATTTAAATAATTGTAAATAAAAAGTTAATTTCTAATAGTTGGCCTGTCTGAGTTTTAGTCTTTAACAAATGAAATACATTCTCAATTGGGGTGAGATCAGGTGAATGACTTGGCCATTCAAGACTATTCCACTTCATTGCTTTAATAAATTCCTGGGTGGCTTTGGCTTTATGTTTTGGGTCATTGTCCATCTGTATTATGAAACGCCGACAATCAGTTTGGCTGCATTTGGCTGGATTTGAGCACATGGTATGTCTCTAAACACTCTTCAGGATGCAGGAGTAGCAAAATCCAAATATCCATAAAGAGAAGACTACATGAAAATAAATACAGAGGGTTCACTGCACAGTGCAAGCCATTCATAAACCTCAGGAATAAAAAGGCTAGATTGGACTTTGCTAAAAAATATCTAAAAAGCCAGCACGGTTCTGGAAGAACATTCTTTGGACAGATGAAACCAAGATCAACCTCTACCAGAAGGATGGAAAGAAAAAATTATGGTGAAGGCGTGGTACAGCTCCTGATCTACAGCACACATCATCATCTGTAAAACATGGCAGAGGCAGTGTGATGGCTTGGGCATGTATGGCTGCCAGTAGCACTGGGTCACTAGTGTTTATTGATGATGTGACACAGAGACATGATGTGTGCTCAGATCCAGCCAAATGCAGCCAAACTGATTGGTCGGAATTTCAAAATACAGATGGACAATGACTCAAAATATAAAGCCAAAGCAACCTAGGAGTTTATTAAAGCAAAGAGGTGGAATATTCTTGAATTTTAATGTTGATACCTTCAAATGAAAGCTGAACATCTGGACTTTATGTCCATGTCCATTATATAACTATAACTTCAAAATGTTTCAGTACACAGGTACAAAAACAAAATTTGTGTCAGTCCAAATGTACTACTGCATCTCAAAAAATAAGAACATCACTGAAAAGATACCGTATATACTCGAGTATAAGCCGAGGCACCTACTTTTGCCCCAAAAAAACGGGAAAACTTATTGACTCGAGTATAAGCCTAGGGTAGAAAATGCAGCGGCTACTGGTAAATTTTAAAAATAAAAATGGATACCAATAAAATTACATAGGCAGTTTAATGTTCCCCATAGGCAATTATAGGCGGATATATGGCCCTATATGCAGGTATAGGCAGGTATATGTCCCAAATGGCACGTATATGGCCCCATAGGCATGTAATAAGCAGTTATATGTCCCCCATAAGCAGATTATAGGCAGGTATTTGGTCCCATACGCAGGTAATAGGCAGGTATATGGCCCCATAGGCAGGTATAGGGCAGGCTGTAGGCAGGTATAAGGCCGGCTGTAGGCAGGTATAGGGTCGGCTGTAGGCAGGTATAGGGCCGGCTGTAGGGCAGGCATAGCGCTGGCTGTAGGCAGGTATAGGCATCTGTAGGCAGGTATAGGGCTGGCTGTAGGCAGGTATAGGGCCAGCTGTAGGCAGGTATAGGGCCGGCTGTAGGGCAGGCATAGGGCTGGCTGTAGGCAGGTATAGGCATCTGTAGGCAGGTATAGGGCAGGTATAGGGCTGGCTGTAGGCAGGTATAGGGCCAGCTGTAGGCAGGTATAGGGCAGGAATAGGGCCGGCTGTAGGCAGGTATAGGCAGCTGTAGGCAGGTATAGGGCCGGCTGTAGGCAGGTATAGGGCCGGCTGTAGGCAGGTATAGGCAGCTGTAGGCAGGTATAGGGAGCTGTAGGCAGGTATAGGGCCGGCTTTAGGCAGGTATAGGCAGCTGCAGGTATAGGGCCGGCTGTAGGCAGGCATAGGCAGTTTAAAAAAATTAAAAACAATCACTTACCTGACCCCGCTGCTTCGTCTCCCTCGCCGCTCCGCCTCCTCGCTGCTCCGGCCTCCCGCGCGATTCCTGCATCTTCTCGGCACAGGCGGGTAACGTTATCAGGCCGCGCACGCAGCGTGATGACATGCACGCTGCCTGTGCCGGAAACTCCGGACAGCCGCGAGTCTGCGGCCGCCCGGAGGCCACTGCGGGGCACGGAGCGCTCGCTCTGTGCCCCGCAGTGGTATCCCTTCACCTCTATGCGCTCCGGAAGAGTCGCATATAGGTGAAGGGATCGCGGACAGTGCCCGGGCCAGCGCAGCGCCCGGACACTGTGCGCTGTACTCGGCCTTCAGTTATATGCGCTCCCTGAGGAGTCGCATCTAACTGAAGCGTCCCTGTCGGCACTCGGGCCATCGTAGTGCCTGAGTGCCGACAGTGACTCGAGTAATTAGCCGAGGTAAGTTTTTTCAGCTCATTTTTTGGGCTGAAAAACTCGGCTTATACTCGAGTATATACGGTAATTGATATCTATAATTTAAATCAAACAGAGAAACCCATATATTGTATAGACTCATTACAGTAATGGCTAGTTTACACGGCTTAAATTGCGGGGACGTAAATTTTTCGCCCGCAATTTCCGTGTGGACGGGCGGGGGGGGGAGCGGGGGAGAAAAGCAGGGGGCCGGCACTTGGGCCGGCCAAGATATCACGCAAGGGGCCGCGTATACCCGAGAAAGTGCAGGTGATTATCTCCCCCCCGGCGGATTGCGGGGGGGGGAGGAGGACTTAATCCAAGTTCTCTAGAAAACTGTAAATTCCCGAATAATGGGCCGTTTTGGGCCCCGTAATTGGCGCACTTCGGCGCTAATTACGGCCAAATTTGGGCCCTTTTTTTAAGCCTTTGTGAACATGGCCTATGAATTACAAGGTTTATCATAATACATTTGTGAGCCCTATAACAAATAAAAAAGATAGTCGTGGAGAACGCCTTTAATTTTCAATGATATTCTATATTTTTTCAGATGCACTAGTGGATGGACCTAACTGTATATTAAAATAAAGTTGTATTATTTTGCAGGATAGCTCTAGCTCGGTCAGATTGGAAGGCGAATGTTTGTGTACAACAATTTTCAAGTCCTGTACAGATCCTCAATGGGATTTAGGTCTGGACTGTGACCGGGCCATTTTAATACATGAATATGCTTTGATGTAATCCCTTCCATTGTAGCTTTGGCTGTGTGTTTAGCCTCGTTGTCTTGCTGGAAGGTGAACCTACGCCACAGTCTCAATTCTTTTCTTCCCATCAACTCTGAGCAGCTTTCCAGTCCCTACTGAAGAAAAGCGTCCCCACAGCATGATGCTGCCCCCATCATGCTTCACAGTGGGGATGGTGTGTTCAAGGTGATGTGCAGTGTTGGCTTTCCTCCACAAATAGGGTTTAGCACTTAGGCCAAAATGTTAAATAAAATACCGTATATACTCGAGTATAAGCCGACCCGAGTATAAGCCGAGGCATCTACTTTTGCCACAAAAAACAGGAAAGCTTATTGACTAGAGTATAAGCCTAGGGTGAAAAATGCAGCGGCTACTGGTGAATATCAAAAATAAAAAATGGATACCAATAAATTACTAGGCAGTTTAATGTCCCCCATAGGCAGTTATAGGCAGGTATAATGTCCCCCACAGGGCAGTTATAGGCAGTATAAAGTCCCCCACAGGCAGTTAATAGGCAGGTATATGTCCCCCAAGGCAGTTATAGGCAGGTTTAAAGTCCCACCATTAAAGGCAGTTTTTAGCAGGTTTAAGTCCCCCATATCAGTTATAGGCAGGTTTATGTCCCTCATAAAGGGAGGGTTTTATGTCCTTATAGGCAGGTAATAGGCAGGTATATGTTCTAATAGGTAGGGTTTAGGCAGGTTTTAGGCTGGGAAAAGGTAGGGTATAGGCTAGGTATAGGCTAGTATAGGCTGGGTATAGGTAGGTATAGGTAGGTATAGGTAGGGTATAGGCTAGTTGGCAGGTATAGGCAGGTATAGGCGAGGTATAGTCTGGTATAGGCAGGTAAGAGGCAGGAAGAGTCAGGTATAGGCTGGGATATAGGCAGGGATAGGGGGGTAACAGGCAGGTATAAAGGGTGGGTATAGTCAGGTATAGGCAGGTAATAGGCTTTGTTTTAGTCAGGTAATAAAAAAAACAATCACTTACCTGGCTCCCGCTGCTCCGTCCCCCCTCGCCCCGCTCCGCCTCCTCGCTGGGCCGGCCCCCCGCGCGCTCTCTGCATTTTTCTCGGCACAGGCGGGTGAGTCATCAGGCCGCGCACGCAGCGTTTACGACACACTCTGCCTGTGCCGGAAACTCCGGCGGCCCCCGAGTCTGCTTGTGGGCCCTCCGGAGTCCACTGCGGCGCAGGGAGCGCTTGCCCCTCTGCTCCGCAGTGGTATCTTCCCCTCTATGCGCTCGGAGGAGTCGCAT